>VZTE01002087.1:259524-295688 GCA_013397775.1 Eulacestoma nigropectus | reverse complement strand
AGGGAAGGGAAGGGAAGTGAAGTTTCAGGGAAGGGAAGGGAGGTTTCAGGGAAGGGAAGGGAAGGGAAGTTTCAGGGAAGGGAAGTTTCAGGGAAGGGAAGTTTCAGGGAAGTTTCAGGGAAGTTTCAGGGAAGGGAAGGGAAGAGAAGGGAAGGGAAGGGAAGAAGATAGGGGGGTGAATGGGGCTGCTGGCGATGCAAAGATCTAGAACATCTAAAGGTGCCCAAGGCTCTCAGCCCTTATCTACTGGAGAGCACTGGCAAGACTAAGGGGATCCCTTCAGGAAGAAAACTGCAGAGCTTTCTGTTCTCATGCTCTGCAGATATGGGGCAGCAGCTGTAATACACAGGGTGCAGAGATGTTGCAAGGGATTCCAGTGCTTTGGAGCACCCACTGGTGTCCTGCCAGACATGGGAAGGAATGTTGTCTCCCAGGTCCATTAGGCTGGGGGCATGTGGCTACTCTCACAAGCCCCTGAGATGCCTCTATGTTGAGTCAGAGTATGGTTTGGACGTCTCCTGGATGGTTTACCAGCCTATGAGACAAGGAGGTGAAAGGTCTCACTCAAGTGCTCAGGGAATAGCTGGTCGCCAGCACTGAGGTCAGGAAGGAATTTTTCCCCATGGCAGATTGGTAATGGTACCCAGGGTTATTTTACCTCCCTCTGCTGCACTGAGCCTGACCACTGATTAGGGCTTCTTCAGTCTCTTTTGGCTAGGCTGCTGCCTGCTGCTCATGCCCCGTGAAGATGGCCTCTCATGCCCTGCAGCTTGGAGGAGAATGTTTTTTTTTTTTGTCCCTATGGTGGATTATCAAGTGTCCTCAGGTGTTATTTTATCTCCCTCTGCAGCACTGAGCATGGTCTATTGTCAGGGCTCCTTTGGGTCATTTTGGCCAGATACTGCTCCTCATGCTCCACAAGGTGGCCCTTGTGGCCCACATCTGGGGGGAAGAAGCTTCCCAGACTTCCTAGGTGGGCCCCAAAAGTGAGGCCAGTCTACCTTGCCTGTCTTTCCCAACTCTCAACACTGTTCTAAATCAGTCCAGCTCAATGGCAAGGGATGGCCAGGGATGGTGCTGTGGAGGGTTTAGAAAGAACTCTGTGGCAGCTCCTCAGGGTGCCCCAGCAAGTTCTGCCACTTGGCCACAGGGCACTCTTCTGTGCACATGCTTGGGTCTCTAAGGGCATTATTCCATGTGGGGATGAGGCACCAGAGTGAGCTCATCACCAGTGCCAGCACTAGCTCTCTCTTTGGGCCATAAACAATTCCTTGGAGACTGTGTTTCCCAGAAAAAGGGGAACCAAGTCATGCCTATTCCCACCTTTGTGGGTTTATCAGTGCTTTTTGGCTCTACCATTGTAGGTCCTTGGCTGAACCTCTGTGACTCCTGGGCTCCCACATCTGATGTTTACTGAAACAAAAGGGTCTTTTCTCTGTGTTTTATTTTTTTTGTCTTTTAATTTCTGTGTGTTGCTTCTGGTGCTCCACTGGTCCTCTTTAGGAAACTTTTGGAAGACGACCATGTCAAGAAATTGTACACCAGTACAAACGGAGAGATTTCCTCTGATGACATTTCTTCCTAGCACTGGACTAGCAGAAGGCACTAAATACCCATAACCATCTCCCAGTCTAGGCATTGGCTCTGTCACTGTGGGAAGAAGGCATGTACCTTCTGAGGGGAAGAAGAGCTGTGGATCATCTCAAGATGATGGAACATCTGCACAAATT
This sequence comes from Eulacestoma nigropectus, assembly GCA_013397775.1. NCBI lineage: Eukaryota > Metazoa > Chordata > Aves > Passeriformes > Eulacestoma > Eulacestoma nigropectus. The sequence goes on along the minus strand of VZTE01002087.1, from coordinate 293,958 downwards.
TGCAAAAAGCGTTTTTTAAAATTTTGCTGGGTTTATCCAGTTTTGCAGGGTTTCCACAGGACAACAAACCCCCACGCCTCTGACATTATCAAGGCTAAAAGATCAAGCCCTCAGTCTGATGCAGGATGTGCTCCTCAACTACACGCTATCTAGCAGCTACCTCCTCAAGCCAGCTCTGACACTCACAGGAGTCACAACCACCCACAGAAAAGTGCTATCCACAGACAGAGTACATTATTTTTAACCCCTCTTTTGACACTTCCCCGGTCTATTTCAGTAGGCATTTTGGCAGTTACCAGATAAAACAGAAGAATTACTGTTTTAGACTCATTCTTTAGAGATGGCTAATATTTAACACATTCGTCTGGCAGCATTTTAGCTAACAGGTCTGCTTTGTTGCACTGAAAAAACCCCAACCCTATCTCATAAGTTTTCCTTCATAAAAGAAGCAAAAGCCAAAAATAACAGAAGCATACCAAGCATGCTGAGCTCAATTAAAGGTAAACCTCAACTCATTACTTTCAGGACCTCATCCCATGTTTAAAATATAGCATTTAAACTGCTGATTATCATCATGTCTCCACTCTTAGCCAGCACATCCATCAAGCACAAGCTCAATCTTACCAGATCCTCCCCTTCATGCCTAGGATACTGACAAATCGTAAGCTGTCACAGCACCAATCAAGAACAAAAGGGTGGAAAATGGACCACCCATAGGAAGCACAGAGAGAAGAATAACACTATGCTACCTCAAAATCCCAGATCCTCCTTCAGACTGTCCATGATAAAAGAGTGCAAGACTGCTGTCACAAATGTGGTCATGGCTGCAGTGGTCTGTGGATGAGGCTTCTTCCTACCTGCCTCCAGCCTCTTTTTACTGTATGCTCACAGTACAAGTATGGGAAAGCAACATTAACCAGATCAGCGGCTAACACTCTGTAACCATTTATTGCCTACTTCCTTTCAGAGAGGAATGAGAGTGTGGTCTGTGAAGAGGATGGCAGAGGAGCGGAGCAAATGTAGGTTCAACACTGCTGCAGGTGCTATCTCACCTGTTACTCAGATAGCAAGAAAATACCTGAAAATCAGTACTGATGCTGCCAGGGAAAGGAAACAAAGAGAAAGCATGTATCTGGTTTGCAGTTTGGCACTGTCAGCCTTGTGGGCCTCACTGGCTGTTTGTTGCACCATGATTTTGGCACCAGGAGCAGGCCAGTGCTTTGCGCCTCTCCCTAGTGTGCACAGTTTTAGTTCCTGATCCTCGTCTTACCTCCTAAAGCATTGTAAAGACCCACTGAGCTTTCCTCTGAGTTCCGGACACTTCCTAATTTCTCCCTTTGCCCACCCTGTGCTTCCACAGCTGCCCATGGATGATGGCCACTTGCCCTCAGCTGGTGGAGAAATCAGCTTCCCCCTGCTCTCCTTGCTCTTCTGCCATAAATATGGCCAAATCAAATAGAAATGGACTGGAGAAAAATGTAATTGCTACCAAGCTCATTAAGTGAATCAATATGTATTTTTAAATCAACATTTTGCACAGCATGTGTCTTAAGATAAATTATGGGGTGGAGTCTGAGAAATTAGCTACCTCCCCTTTAGTTTTAACTACTCACCTTTCACCAATAAGGAGAGACAACTGTGAGAAGGTATAAGTGAAAAAATAACACTATACTAAAAAACAGAAGAGCCACAACCAAGATAACAGTAATAATCACAAGGTACAAAGGTACTGAATCCTGTGGACTCCCCAGGAACAAAGAAAACAAGATTGCGGAGAAGCCCCATCCCACTATGGCAGCCTCCAAAGAAGACTGTGTGGCCCAGGGGACAAAGACAAGATTACGGAGAAGCCCCACTTGGCTCAGCCTTCCCCCTGCAGTGTCAGTTCCCTGGGACTGGCACTGCGTGGGGCAGCTCCCATCCTGCAGTGTCAATTCCTCTGCTTCTCTTCAGCCAGCTGGACCCAGTTGGTTTGGGCACTGCCGTTCTGAGTTGCTGCTGCTTTGTGGGGAAAGAAAACCGACTTGCTGGGCACCGAAACCCACAGCCCTGGCCCCAACAGCTCCAGCTCAGTGCTGTGGCTGCATATTGCAAAAAATTCCCTCTGAAACAGTTTTGGATTGAAAAAACAGTTTCTTGGAGACCTATGCCCGGCAACTTCCTTGGCATCTCAGCAAGAAACAAGAAAGACAACTCTGTGTGCCTGTTCCCTGTCTCCTAAAGGGATCTCCTGAACCTCCTGCCTCCGCGGGAACCTACCCCTCCAGGATAAAACACTCTGGGTCCACTTCTGGCCCCCAGGTCTTAAAGGGAGATTAACATAAACTGCATGGATTAATATAGAGGAAAAATTGAATACAATACACATTTTTTGGGTTGCCCTGGACAAGGTGAAAAGAAAATACCTTAGCACACACAAACCAAATTATATCCAAAATGGATTATACCAGTTAAACAGATGGTTAGATCTACTCAGGGTCTTTCGAAAATGAGAAGAGCCTTGGCATATGTCCAATCCTAGGCAGATCTCAAGTGGCATGCATTTCAGCATTTCTTTGATGATGAAGCTTCAACCAGAATATTCCAGTCTGATCCATGTATTTAGATCAAAGATTAACTTATGCTCCAGTAATAGCAACACTGGCACATTTTTTAGCACTCAATTTTAGTAACAAGCCGAAGTTACCACAAAAATATGCAAGGAGAAGTTTCTTTCATGATTCAGTTCTTAAAAACCTACCCTTTTATTTAAATTAGTTACAGCCAAAAATTGGTAGGAATGAATTTGGATAGAAGTATTTTATGCACATGACCGACTGTGCATCCACATGGCTCTTAGAGCCAATATGTCTAACAGCAATGAGAAAGTTTAGAAATTAAGGTGTGCTATTAGTTTTTCCTCTTCAATTCTCAGTTGTCATAGGCTCAGTCTTACCTTCCGATCCAGTTCTAACACAGCTAAATGTATTGTATGCACTTACGTGATACTGGCCATTGCTCTGCTGCTCCACATTTTGCATTGAACTATAATCAAGTAGAGGACACCTCCCCTCTAGAGGAAGACGTCATTGCACTCTTCAACATCCTCACGAGGGAAAGCAGAGGGGAGGTACTGGTTCTTCTCTCACGATCAGTGACAGGACCCGAGGAAATGGCATGAAGTTGTGGCAGGGAGGCATAGTTTGGATATTAGAAAAAGGTTCTTCACCCAGAGGGTGGCTGGGCACTGAACAGGCTCCCCAGGGAAGTGGTCACAGCACCAAGCCCAGCAGAATGCAAGAAGTGTTTGGACAATGCTCTCAGGCACGTGGTGTGACTTGGGATGTCCTGTGCAGGGGCAGGAGCTGGAGTCGATGATCCTTGTAGGTCCTTACCAACTCCGGATATTTTGATTCTGTAGTTTCATAGAGGCACTGTAAACCTTGGTGTCTCAAAATGGAGCCCAGGATTTTCAACAAGCCCATTTCACATATAAATAGATAAAATATTTGGCTCCTACCTATGAATATAGCGAGCATAAGTCTCAGATATGGAGTGTATTTTATTGCATCATGGTTGCCACTGGAATTGCCAGAAGGGTCATTATGCATTCTACTGTGATGTTAACAAGGTCTCTATGATTGGGAAAGGACTTCCTGCACACCTTCATGCTGTTGTGGAATAGTCAAAGAAAACTGCTAGACACCACAATTGTTAAGCTACTGTATATTCACCAGGAGGCTACCAAATACACCACAGATTTCTTAACCAACATTTTTGAAAGTCAACTGAGTTTTTAAAGCTATGAAAAGCTACAGAATAAAATGAAGCTAGCATAAAAATTCCACAAAAATTCAACATTGGTTTCATACATAAGACTCAACTTTATAGCTTTTTATAAATTAGGGCATCTCTCTCTGGTCTGCAGTTTTACCACACAAAAGGGAGCAACAGTACTGCCAGCATTAGGCTAACTTGGAGGGAACTACCATGGAAGGCTTTGATCTTGCCAGTGAAGAGAGTATCTTCAGCTTCTTGAAAAAATAGGAAATAAAAAGTGCCCTCAGGCACAGAGGCACTCTGAGCAGCTAGACCTAGGAATTTCAGACACTCAAGTAGGCTAAACAAAACATTCCTCTATGATGCAAATGTAACACTCACTTTGGATGACTCTCTCAAGATATACCCAAATCCTGTAATACATGATGCAAGCTGTATTCCCTGCAGGTGGAGGAAGCACACGTAGGTTCTCCTTGAGTGTGCCAAAAGGAAATTACTTAGAATGCATTTTTATTTTATTAAAACTTATGTAGGTTGTCCTTTTTTTGGTTTGTGGTTTTGTTTGTTTGGGGTTTTTAGTTGTTGCTCTTGCTGTTATGTTTGGTTTTTAAATCTCACTTTCCATTCTTATGGAAAAGTAATTCTGGAACAAGCTTACCCCAGTTTGTTGCCCATTTTCAGGTGGTCTTGTAGCAACTAAGCAAAGTACCTGTGGATAAAAGACAGCACATACATAGTCTCAGCTTTTACAAAGTGGTTTTTTATCAGACTAATTTGGCCTAACGTACAATTTTCTTCATGCACATAAACCAGTCTTCTAGAGTACTTGGGTTTAACTGCTAGACAATTGGTATTGGCTATAGCAATGTTTATGAATAATATTGTTATGAATTAACACTGCACAAGTATTTTAGAAAAATGGAAGTTTATTCATCTTTCAATGGCTCAAATAGCAAATAAAAGGACAGGATAAGGCATCAGCCAGGACAGGTTTTGTGTGTCCAGTGGCTTCATAACACCTCAGTTCCCAGTATACAGGTTCCAAAGCAAAGTCACAATGTTAGTGGTTAGACTCCCTGGCTAAATAGACCCAAATGAGTACACAGTAAGATGAAGACTGGCTTATATTTGCCAGTTACATGAGTAACTTTTATTCTGCACTTGGCAGTCTACTAAATGCACATACAAAATTCCTACTGATAAATATTTAACATGACAAATATAACTCCTAAGACTTGAGTCCCTAAAATGTCTGTTAGCATGAAAGTTAAATATTTGTTACCTAGTTTGCTTGAGCACATTTTAAACTGTCAGTTATAGGCTTATACATGTATAAAAAGTGTAACAGTTTGTGGAATTGATCTAGCCTGTCTCACCCCAGAGGAGTCCAAAACCCTCAAACATTCTGGTATATTTTTAGTTAAGATGTAGCACACTAGCCATGTGCTAGTATTCTTGTTGTTCTGAAGCAACTGAGGCAGTATGTTTTGTTTGGAGATTTTGGATGTGCATGTTAAAGGTTTCTGTATTGCAAAGCACATTTGATTGTTTGATATCAACATTAACTAGAAAAAGTAGCTACGCTGTTCCCCATTTGAAAATCAACATAGACTAAACAGTACAAAACCTGTGAAGAGCTTCAGCATAACACCATATTCCCATAGCTAAGTATTAGGAACACAAAAGAAATTAACCAGAATTTCCCAGACAACATCTTAACTCAAAACACATAAGCACTACTAGATCAGCCCCACTCCACCCAATTCCAGGGAGTTGAAACCCAAGGAACATTTAGACAAAAATCTATGCGCAGAAGGGAAGTTTCAAGGTACCAGCATGTTAAATTTTAAACAACCATTCCAGGCTTAGATGTGCCACAGGCTTATGACTTCAGTCTTATGTGTATTCTGACCTTTTTGTTTTAAGATACCATATTGTCTACCAAGTTACAGATGACAGAATATGCTCTGTATTATTCACAATACCAGAGTATGGCACACATGTAAAGAACAGACACTGCTAGCAGACAGCTAGTGAGCGAAATCATCCACGTAACTGCGCTCCACAGAGAGGGCAGTCTCGCACTGATGCGCAGGGACAGTCTCCATGCAACAGAGTTGAAAATACACCCTTGATTAAGCAACCTGCTATGTTTGGGTTTTAAAATTAAGGCATATTCAAATGTTTCAATGTAAAAGATTACATCGCCCTTCTAAGTTAATCAGGTAATGCAGAACCACATATAGTTTTCCTCAACATAGCTGTTCACATATACATTATTCTTCTCTAATTTGCATAACTCCATGGCAAAACAGCTGCATACTGCTTTGTTAGGTATCACGTTCACAATTGTAATTTTCAAGGCAACAAAAGACAAGATGAATTGACAAATACCAGTGATAAAAAAGTATGCTTTGTAAGAACCCACAAAGTAATACTTTGCCTCTCTTTTCACTATTAAAGAAAAGACTACCTATGAAACACTACATTCAGAAGAAATGTGAGAAGGTAGGCAATTATGAAATGGACTGAACTTTGCTTCTCTTGAAGCCACATAATTTGTTTTCAGTGAATTTGACTTTCAGTGCAGCTCCAAATCATGCTTTTAGTGGTACATTACATTTTCCAACATGTTATGGTAATTTCAGTCACTTCAGCCTTCAATGGCATGCTTATAAATTATGGTTTTTATTAGTATGGTCAGGGTAGGAAAGGAATCCAAGCTTTTGATTATAAAATGCAACATCTTTCTCTGATCCTCTTAGCTAGGCTTTTTCTTTTCTTCTTCCCATTCTTTTCTTTGCTGTCTTCCATTTTTCTGGCTCTAATTTCTCTCATTAAATCAAAAAACACCTAAAAAAGATGTAAGAAGATAAATGCAAAAACAATCACAGACATGAGTTAATTTAAGCTATCACTGATACCCACTTCAGTAGTTTAGAATAGAATCAATTATATGCAACCAGTTTGAGCAAACAAATATTAATCCAACAAATCTGTCACTGGTTTTGAAGGCCAAGTTGATATGATGCAATCCTGCTTGTTTCATGGCACCATAATGTTCCCTTGTCTTCTGATATTTGCTTATGAATCCTGTCAGACAATTTTAAACAAGAATTAAAACAAGGGTCTCATCACCAGCCAAGCTTTTCAGATGCTGTATGTACATACTACTGAGGAGATTTAAGGAAATCAGTTTACCTTTTGAGTATTTTAAGTGATGAATTGCAAAGGTTGAAATAGTGCAACATCCAATTTTAGAAACATATTAATGGAGCAGTAGCATACACTGAAATGTACATATGGTATGTTGCATGATGCAAGTCTAAGCACAAAGTGACTAGGGAAAAAAAACAACCCCAGCATTTCCTTTAAAGCCAAGTTTTCAATCATACAACTACCTAAACAATTTCTTACATCAGGTAATCTTGGCTGCAGCTGCCATATTACAATCTTAAAGTACACACAAAGTTCACTTTCATCAAATGGTTTAGTAGGAAACAAATGGGACAAATCTGGAAATACACCACTGACTTACGTGAGAGAGATCCTACGGATGGACAGTTAAGGCTTTATGACTGGACTGCTTAAAGCTACTTTACTAATTTGAACAGCAGATTTTGACTTGACTTACAGAAGGTTACAGCAAATAATATATATACATTTTCATAATTTTACTATAGGAAATCAGCTGAGCAATTCTAAAACTTCTCTCTCAGGAGAGACTCTCTAGATACCCTACCACCCTGAGAATGCCCAATCTCGTCTGATCTCAGAAGCTAAGCAGGATCAGGCCTGGTTAGTACTTGAATGGGAGACCCCCTGGGAATACCAGGTGCCCTAGGCTTCTTTTTTTCAGCCCTGAGATGAGCTGAGTTGGTCAGAGCATGGTGCTAGTAATACCAAGGTCATGGGTTTGATCCCTATATATGGGCCATTCACTGAAGAGTTGGACTCAATGATATTTGTGGGTCCCTTCCAACTAAGAATATTCTATGATTCTCTGACACTTTGAAATGTGAACTAAGCAATACATCTATGTCAAGGGATTTGATCCATTTCTGTGAAACATGGGCAGTGCAGGGGCTGTAAAGTTCCTCTACAGAGCTCAGTAGGTTTTTATGACACTAATCCCATATTGACTGTATGAAAAGTATCAACCTTCATCACATGAAATCCAAAGAAAATCAATGGAACTAAACATTTCCATCAAGAAATGAGATTGTCTCTAGATTTTTAAATGTGCGCTAAGTTTCTTGTATTTAAATCTGTGCTAATGGCAAGATGCAACTGTCAACTTACTTAAGTATCGATACTGTACAACAGTATTTAGCTGTCTGGGATACATAACCTTCTGAGAAAATGTTTAGTGGGTCACCTTTGCCAAATTGAGTGGAGGCTGGTTGTGTTTTTCTTAAGTGTGTAAAATCACTATTCTGGAATTCAGAGAGGCCAGATTTCTTATACAAGAGCAACCCAAGTTTGTGTAACAAACTCCAAAACTTCGTATGCTTCAAGTAACCATGAATACCCAGTATTCACTTGTGCCAACAAGGCCTCATTTATGGGCTATCAAACCTTAAATCTACATGACATATGCTAATCTGGATCCAGCTCTAAAAAGAAACCTGGAGCTCTCTGGTAGCTTACCATGAATGTGCAAAGGCTATTGACCCAAGAGCTATTGAAAAAAATACATTACACGCACTTCTTCCCCAGCTGCTAAACAATAATGAAATGGGTTTGAAGAGCTGGAAATTTTTACAACTGTAATAGATGGCTGTTTACTGCAATTACTAACCGAAACTAAAAGATCTGTTAGTTTTTATAACAACAAAAAAATCAGAGCTGTATTCAACAATGAGGATGAGTTCTGCTGTATTTGATTGACTTAAGAACTCAGTGCTGTTCTGTAGGGTAAATTACTATAATACTGAACAATCAGTTTCTTCAGTAAGATAACAGACAGGACTCAACCACAGCTGAGTTTAAGTTATTGCAAAAGAGAACTTGCATTACAGCTCTCATACTGCAACTGACAGCTCATACATATGGATTTACATTAGAGAATTTTTCACCAAGTGCAATGTTCAGCATCTGGATCAGGGCAACCCTAGACATAAGTACAGACTGGGAGATGAACTTGTTGAGAGCAGCCCTGTAGACAAGGTCTTGGGGGCTTTCATGGGTGAAAAACTGGACATGACCTGGCAGTGTGAGCTCACAGCCCAGAAGGTCAATGGTATCCTGAGCTGCAGCAAAAGAAGATTGGCCAACAGGTCAAGGTAGGTGACTGTCCCGTTCTACTCTTCTCTTCTAAGACCCCACCTGCAGTGCTGTTCCCAGGTCTGGGGTCCTCAGCACAAGAAAAACATGGACCTGATGGAGTGGATCCAGAGGAGGCCACAAAGATGATCAGTGGGCTGGAGCAACTCTGCTATGAAGACAAACTAAGAAAGCTGGGGTTGTTCATACTAAAGAAGTGAATGCTCCAGGGAGACCTTATTGCAGCCTTTCAGTTCTTAAAGGAGGCTTATAAAAATAAAAGACAGAAAGCATCTTTTTACATGGGCAACTTGTGATAAGGCCCTTGGGGGAATAATTTTGAACTAAAAGGGGAGAGATTTAAATGACTGATTGTAAAAAATTCTTTATTGTGAGGGTAGTGAGGCACTGGAAGGGGATGCCCCTTCCAGTGTATCTGGAAGGGCTGCCCCTTCCAGAGATGTTGTGGATGCCCCAACTCCGGACATGTTAAAGGCCTGGTTGGATGGGGCCCTGAGCAACCTGTCTGAGTGGTTGGTATCCTTGCCCATGGCAGGGAGGCTGGATCTAGGTGATCTTTAAGGTCTCTTCCAACTCAAACCTGTGATGCAATGTGGGATCAACTTTGTCAACAGCTCTGAAAGGTTGGTACATTGCACTAAACGTACTTACTTCTTTTACCACACATCTATTACTCTTACAGTCTACAAGGCTCATAGTTATTCTGAATTGCAAGAACTCGCATTCTTGCTGAAGCATTTACAACTAATGAGCATTTTCTTTTCTTGGAAACAAATACTCTCTTTATCTTATGAGCTTCTGAACCAGGTCTTATCTCTGAAAACTCATGAGGCACTTCTAGGCTTTTCATAGCTTTTTGGGTTCATCCCTTCTTCATCAAAACAACATACAGAGAGGCAGATGGTTAAATGAGGGTACGGAAGGCTCAAATCTCTCTCTTATTGGCTTTTTTAAGGTGATTTATTCTGACTGAGGATCAGAAAGTATTCTTCACTGTTCAGAAGCAGACTGTCCTCTAGTTACAGAAAACTAACTAGTAGCAGTATGAAGTCTAGGCCAGAAGAGCTGACTCAAGAAAATTTTATAAGGTCTTGTATCATGTCTTGGATAATAATGATTCCTTGCAGTTTAGAATGGGATAAATGTGTTACACCTAACATTTTCACTGTTCTACAAGGAGTTACCAAGTCATGCACTCCTTACAAGCTAAGGAAGAAAAGTATTTGATTAAAATTCCGCAAAATTGTTGCTAAAATTAAGAACATAAGGAGTATGACCCATGAGAAAGAGGGATAAAGTAAAAACTGATGGACAGATTGTTTAAGAGGCCAGTTATTACCTTGTCAACATTAGCTCGTGTTTTTGCAGAAGTTTCCACATAATTAACATTCCACTGATCAGCTCTGTTTTTTGCTTCCTCTACAGAAACTTGCCTTTTATCTTCCAAATCTGATTTATTACCAACTAGCAAAAAAGGAACATTCTCATCTTCTTTTACTCTTAAGATTTGTTCCCTGGAGAAAAAAAAAAAAAAAAAAGGAAAAGAAAATGAAGCTTTGCGTAGATTACCATTCTTAAAACACAGAAAGAACAACAACTCAGACTAAATACTTTTACATCTTACAGTGAAAAGCCACTTATTCCTTTTGTGTAGTTTATATAACAGGAAAATCTTGAACTTAATTATGACATTATACAGAATGAAGACAGACACAGACAACTAGTCCTCCAAGAAGGAAGGAGTTGAGTCAGTAAGAAATGAAAAAAATAGAACAGGATTGGTTTAGGTGAGAATTTACGTTAATAATTCATTCCCTTTAACAGTGTTACTTGAGGGCATTTACCATTGTCTTTACATTACTATTTCTGATGGCCATTTTTAAGTTATCCAAGCTTCAGTTTTACAGCTGATTCTTTCCTAACAAAATGTGCCATTTTAAAGCTGATAAAATGGACCATAGCATATCAAGAGAAAATCTCTTCCTTTCAGGAATCTTTCTCAAATCAATTATATTCAGCCTCTCCAGAGATCTTCATTCAATTATAAACCAGTGTACAGACACAAGCTGTATATGCATCAGATTTTTAAGGGCAGACCCTTCTACTGTATTAACTCCTAGGATGAAGGTTTAAAACTATAAATAAAACTCAATACTACAAATAGTTTGGTACGTAAGTCTTCGACACTTAAAAAAAACCCAAAAGTTTTCTTCTAATTGAAAAATGTATTAATACTATCAGGAAGAAGAGTTGTCTCAGAAAAGAATATTCTGTATTCTGTCTATGAAAAAAGGAGTATAAAGTTAGTTGTGAAATGTAGCCCTTTATCATGGAGCAATTTCTGAAGGATTGACAAAAAGCAGAGAGAAATAAATTTCTTTTTTTGGCTGAGGTGAAACCAAATTTAAAGTCTGGAAGAGAAGTTTAAAGAAGGGAGAGAAGCTGAAGACAGTTAAGTAATTGATATTCTAAAGGGCCTTTGTTGGGTTACACTATGTGGTGACAGAGAGATAAGCCCGGAAGGCCGGAGAGACAGCCTCTTTCCTGGGCCCGGAGGTGACCTTGGGACTGTATCCAGGTCACCGGGGATGGGCGGAGAGAGGTTTGTGGCTTGTGGACAAAGCTGGACCTGTGAGAAGGGAAGATTGTAGTTTGTGACCTTATAGGGTATTGTTTACCTGTTACCATAATAGGCAAAGTCTGTGTATTGCTCCCGGTGATAGGGAGACACTGTGGTGAACATCTTTCCTGTTTACATGATGTTATATCCTGTTCTGTGGGGGTATTTAGGGAATTCACACTGTGCAATAAAGGGGGTTTTTGTCTTCGACTTTGCACCTGAAGGAGTGCAGAGTTATTGCCCATGCGTGATTACTGCAGGCCTTGATTTGGAATACAGCAGGATGCTAACATTATAAAAAGCTCTGAATAGCATGCAGTCTTTTGGAGAAAGCTTACTCACAGAGCTGAGAAACTGCAGATAGTCCATAATTTTTTAAAAAACTGTACGTTTGAGGCAGACTGTGACACCACATTTATGTATGAGGTATAACTAAAAAGCAACATTTCTCCTCTTCCACACAAATATCAGTGCAAATGTTTTAAAAGAGTAAAAGTAGTTTGAACAGCCAGAGGATTAGGAAGGTGGCCAGAAGAAAACTCAGTGCATCATGGCAGTACCTGTGTAAATAAGATTTCTGGTAAAACTAGTAGCTTTCAATGCCAGTTATCCAGGCAATGCCATACTGGGTTAGTGTGACAAGGTTTTGTTAGTGGCGGGTCTATAGGTGTGGCTTCTGTGAGAAGCTGCGAGAAGCTTCCCCGAAGTCCATTACTGGCAGAGCCAGTGCCAGCTGGCTCAGGGACAGACCCACCGCTGGCCAAGGCCAAGCCAATGGTAGTAACACCTCTGTGAAAACTTATTTAAAAATGAAAAAAAAGTTATTACACAGATATAATTGCACTCAGAGAGGACAGGAGTGAAAATACGTGAGAGGAACAACTATATAGATACCAAGGTCAGTGAAGAAGGGGGAGGAAGTGCTCCAGGCACCAGAGCTGGGATTCCCCTTCAGTCCATGAAGGACACCCATGCTGGGGTACGCTCCTGGCAGGGAACTGTGGGCCCCTGGAGAGATGAGTCCATGCTAAAGTAGGTTTACTGGCAGGAATTGTGACCCTGTGGGGGACCTATGCTGGAGCAGTCTGTTCCTGAAGGACTGCAGCCCATGGAAAGGGACCTATGCTGGAGCAGTTAGCGAGCTACAGCTTTTGGGAAGGACTCAAGCTGGAGAAGTTCATGGAGAACTGTCTCCCATGGGAGGGACTCCCCACTGGAGCAGAGGAAGGACTCCTTTCCCTGAGGAAGATGCAACAGCAGGAACAACGATGAAATGACTGTAACCCCCACTCCCTGTCTCCCTGCACTGCTGGGAGGGAGAAGGTAGAGCCCAGGAAGGAGGGAGGGGTGGGGTGGAAGGTATTTTTAAAGCTAGTTTTACTTCTCATTATCCTGCTTTGATTTTGATTGGCAATAAATTAAATTAATTTCCCCAAGTTGTGTATATTTTGCCTGTGATGGTCATCAGTAAGTGATCTCTTCCTGTCCTAAACTCTTCAGCCTTTACTTGTATTTTCTCTTCCCTGTCCAGCTGAGGAGGGAAGAGATAGAGGGGCTTTGGTGGGTACTTGGTTTAAATGCCAGGTCAAACCACCACAGATGCCAAACAATTTCACCATGTAAAAAGTTAATCTAACAGCAATCCAGATGATGATACTCATATTCTCCTTTGAGCCCTTTCTGAAAACTAAACAAGAAGTATCTAATTAATGATGTGCCAGCTTGAAATGTAGAACTTAAAAAAAACCATGACAGCCAAACCAATTCTACTCAAAGCAAGGCCAAATTTTATTAAACTACCTTTCAAGTATTTAGAAGTATAGTCATTGCAGGTCTGTATTCCATTGCAAAAATTACTTGGAGCAATGGCATTTCAGAGCGTATCAGGAACCCCATCGAATAGCAGTAAAAAGCTCTCCTGTTGGAGGTCTGCCATTCCAGCAGAACAAAATTCCATGAAAACAAACATCCAAGTTCTTCTTGTCACTTTCTTTAATATTTGGCTCTTAAGTAGTATGCCCTCAGACTACTCAACAGTGCCAAAGGTACTTTAACTGTACCTTCAAGAGATAGAGATTACTTTTAGACAGAGCAGAAAAATGTATTTTTCTGAGTTACATTTTAGCATTTAGTCCTCCATGGTTCACTTTCATATTTGGATTGGGGAGAATTTTAATACCTTTACTTGAAGGGATTTTTTCTTTCATTTTTCCTGTATCAACATGTATACTGTTAACTCGCACTTTTACTGGAAAGTAGGACTTTTTCCAAGACCAAAGATCATGTACTTTGAAGCACTGGCAGGATTTTAAACAGATTTGAAGAGGTCATTTTGCCCTGTAGAGGGGCTGAACTATACTAAACTGTCCTCCATGATTGACAGTACCCAGCATAAGCCTGCAAACAAACAAGGCCTGCTCCTCCCTCTCTCAAAATATATAAACACAGACATACAGAGACACATATAAATTTTAAAAAACCACCAGAAGATGAAAAAGTCACTTTCTCCCCTTTCCATACCTCTTCCTCCTCCCTTAGAGATATTAAACATATTCTGGTACTTGGTGCTATTTAAGTTGAACTGTGACAGCATCTCCAAGAAGACTAATTTCAGTGGGATGCAGATAACTCCTTTATATATTTGTTTCCTTAATTTTCTTTCAAATATTATGGTCTTCCTATTTCACTACACTTTGAACTGGTAAAACTGTTTCTGTTATCTTCTTTTTTTAAAATACAGTAATGAGTGATTTAAATGTTTTCTCTCTCAACTGAAATTAAACACCTATAATATACTGCTGCCTGTATGATATTCTATTACTATCATAAAAGTTTTGATATGATGCAGTCTGTGGTTGAGACCATGGTGAGGCAGCTGTCTTCTGAATGTTGCTGTGTATCTGCTCTGTGGCAATAGCCTTTCTGGTATTCAAAAACACAGCAGCTAAGACATCTGAAGTCATACAGATAGCAAAGGCCTAGCTAGGCATCTATTCAATACATTATGTGACAACAGGAAGAGCTGCCACTCAATCTGGACCATCAAAAGGATATTACAAAACACACACACAAAAAAAATCATTTTCAATCATCTCAGTGTAATTAGAATGATTATCTTGCCTTGCAACTTACCTGAAGTCTGCAGTTGCTGCAAAGGATTCCAGCTCTGTAATAGAGAAGACGCAAAGAAAACCTTCTCCACTTCGGAAGTAGTTGTCTCTAATTGCAGCATAGTCCTCCTGCCCTGCTGTATCCAATATATCAATTTGGACTTCTTCCCCATCCAGAACCACCTTTTTCCTGTAGCTATCTGCTTTGGTGGGCTCATAGTCTTCAACAAACTAGAAAAAAAACCTTCATGATGTAAAATCATGCCTGTACAAGGCAATTGCTTCTGTTTGCACATAAGGATATAGCAAACATATTAAATGGGTACTGTAACTAATAACTAAGCATTATGCATTTAGGACCTCTGAAATACTCAAACAACTCGTAGTTAAATCAGACTCTTCATCAGCCCAAACAGTTTTTAGGTTTTCGCTTTCCTCAGCCATTATAAGGAAATGTAGAGGTAATTTCAAAACATCAGTGTCTGTGCACTACCCAAACCTCTACTTCTGGTTCAAGCACAACATCTGGCTGTGTTCCATTATGAAATCAGGTACTCCTGACTTTGGATATATTTAGTATCAACTTTTAAATTACACTGAATGCTTAACTTCTGACTTTTAATAAGAAAGGATGACTTCCACTGGAAAAAAAAGGAAAGATAAACTGATTTTCTTTCCTCTCTTCAACAGCAGCAAAAAAAACATGGAAGGAATTGGTTGTTTCAGGCATCATGCAACTCTACTAAGTGCAGATGCTTTGAGCTATAATAACCAAGTTCTAATAGGTCTAGTGAGCAATGCAAAAATATTCCAGTAATATGACAGAGTATCTAACAGCTGAGAAGTCTGAAAAAGGCCAAATTTTCCCTTCATAGGTACCTCTAAGAGGGAAAATCAGTAATCTCAAAACATGTTTTTGTTCCACTTAACTACTGAATTTCATACCACATCACATACAGTTAGACCCTTTCAGAAAATAATGGTACAAACGTAACTTAAACAACACTATGTAGCAGGCACCTCCTGAGATAATTTCTACTACAGACTCTTACCTCATCATACATAAACTGTAGTGTTAAAGCAGATTTTCCTACACCACCGCTTCCCACCATGATGACTTTGTGTAAAGCCAACGAATTCTGCCCTTTAGGTTTATTTGCTGCCATCTTTGGATTGCAGAAAATTCACAGTATCAAACGAAAAAATCTAGAAGAAAAATATTTCTTCATTAGTTTTCTTTTCCTTCTCCCACATGAACTGCTAAAGTGGATTTTTTTCATATCTCTACACATTTAATGACTTAACTTCAGTTCTGCTTTAGTGAAAGCTACCTGCTCTTTCACTGGAAATCATTCCACAAATTATATTGAGCTCATACATTTTTTTAATTAAGGGAAGAAATCCTTCACCATTTGGAAACACCATTTTGGTATGCAGTATTTTCTTTTAATGGCACAGTAGATATCAAGTATTCTTGATAGTTTACTACACAAGAATTGAAAAAGGAAGCCACAGTGAGTCAACACTACATAAGAAAACATGATATGACAGCTGCAGGGGAAGAAAACAGACTTTTGAAGGGATTTTCAGTTTAAAAGGCAAGCACTAATACACAGCAGCAAGGATTAGCTAGAGTACTTTTACAAGAAAAGCAAGCAAACTTTAAATCTAAAAATACCCAGTTTCAGTAAGTCAGAAAACAAAATAACAATCCGGTTTATACAGTGTGGAAAGATTCAACTTGCCTACAAATGTAATTATTTCGTGTATTTGTCTCAGTTCTGTTACTGCTTGTTTAAACACAAATCTCTGCATCTCACCAACACCAAAGGGCTCTCTGACAGCTAATTCACATGGTTTAATGTACGTGTGCACAAGCACAAAAAGTAACAATTCCATTAACTTTAAAAAAAAAAAATCACGCATGCTATAGTTTTAGTGGATCTCTATTTTCCCATACCTTTGTTTCATTCCCTACCTATCCCAACAGTAATAAAACTGTATTTGTGAATGCTTGCACAGTTCTTAAAATGCACGAAAGTCCCTATACAGTGACAGAATGCACTCTCCTCCAGAGACTTAAGGTCAAAACAAGGTCTGAACTCCAAAAGAGACAATGACATCTACATAATATATATAAATACAAGAAAGATTTATGGTAGCAATTAAAACCCAAATGTAACTTAGATTTTTTTAATTAGAAAACTCAAAAAGAGCACATTCACACAGCAGCACAGCTCAGTTATATATATAACTACCAGATAATAACACAGCATAGTAACTTGGCATGATTATTTGACAATGTCACACTAAAATTACACCCTACTGCATAATGAATCACTCTTTGTGCAGCTTAAACAAGCAGAATGTGAAGCACAACAACTTTCTTAAAACTTATATCAAAATCCCCAGTTGAGGCCATGCACTAAAGTCTTTGTTAACAGTGATGCAAGTAGTATGCATGATGATGCATGATGACTAAACCTTCATTGAAGATTAAGCAAATCCTTCCTGGAAGTAAAAATAAATAAATACATGCCATCAATGTTCTCACATTGCCATGCCAGCAAGCAGGCTGGGGATGAGCAAGCAGCTAGGAGAGACGCAGCTGGGCCAGCTGACCAAAGGGATATCACCATGCCATAGCTTAGCAATAAATGTTGGCAGAGAGGTTTGAAGCTTGTCAGCGCTGCCGTTGCTCAGTAACTGGCTGGGCATTGGTCAGCTAGCAGTGAGCAAATTTTCTTTTAATCACTTTTCTTGGGTTTGTTTTCCTTTTAAAAAAATACTTATTATCTCAACCCACCACTTTTCTTACTTTTACCCTTTCAATTCTCTTCCCCCTTCCACTGGTGGTGGGGGGAGTGAGCAAGCAGTGGTACTTAGCTGCCTACCAAGATTAACCCACAACTTATGTGAAAAACTCTTGAGATCACATCAGCACCGCTACCCATTCTGCTGTCAAATTATTTTCCCCGGAAAGATTATCTAAGCAAAATAAGCACAAGTAAGCTGCTATACTCATTACAGAGATATAACAGACAAATATAACTAATATCATGCTACAAGTTCTTCTAAAAAGGAGATGGAAAAAAGCAAACATTTCTGTTTTGGCTTAAAAAAACCATTGCTTTCTTTTTACTCAAGAGGGAGTACGAGAATATGAAAATAGTTCCAAGTCATGTGCATGCTTTCAACCTACTACATTGTTTTGTCCTTGCACACTTTTCTCTTAAAAGGAGAAACATATCCTCAAAGTCATGCTTCTTAGTATATATGTCCGACAAGTAAGAAAGAAAATTCATCTGAATTACATTATCAACTGACAACAGCTCAGTTTGCAAAGCTTAGATTACAATATCTACCTGGATATGGCCTACTCTAAGCTTACTGAGCAAGAAAACAGACTATTCTTCTATAAGTACTTCAGTACTGGAACAAGTACAAATGAATTCAGCAGGACCTCACTCAGGTGAGTTTGGGCTAACAATACTACAATATGAAAAAATTCAAATACACAGCAGCAAAATTTCACTGTAGTATTTGTTGTAAATTAATCTCCAGTATTTAAGTAGATTGAGCAATGTGAAAATGCATATTTTACTTCCAACTTGCAATTCAACAAGTAGTGTCCCAGTGTGACAAACAAGTTGCCACTTTTCGTACTCTCTGCAGCAGCTGACCCATAAAAAACCCAATACATTTCCATTTCCAATTTGATCCCGACAAATAATTGTCAGTAAACAACATTCCATTAAGATACTGAAAATAGCAAAACTTCATACTACCACAGACTTCAAATCTTCAAGATAAGCTTATCATAAACACTATGCCACATTTTGTAGTAGGAGGGCGGCTCAGGGTTGTCAGTTTGCTCCCAAGTTCTTCACAATCCAATAAAGATATAATGCTGGCAAAACTCAGGCCTGCTGAGTAGTAGACAATGTGGAAAGAGAGAGAAATAAGTTACTAACAATGCAAGTACAATACAGTATGATACTGTGCAAACAACACTTAATCTGAAGAGACTGCTTCAGAGCAAATACTGTGCCACAGAGAAGAAAGACCTTGAAAGTGATAAGTTCTAAGCTACTGCCACGATTCTACCTGTTTCAGTGTGCTTTGAAAAACAGAGGAACCTAGATTCCAATTTTAACAGTAAAGCACCTGAGATGAAGCTTCATGCAAAGTCTTTCCGCTCGTAATTTATGTAGCCTTATTTTCATAAGAAGTATTAATTTGGGTCATATCTAGTTAGTGAACTGTCCTACTTTATAATTATGATAAAAAAGACAGAGACTATGACAAGAACCCTGTTGTATGAAGCTCAAAAAAGCATACTTCCTTATTATGCATACCATGGGATTTATTATTATTTTAATCTTCACAGTGCAACATTGTGGGTCAGAAGATAAACACTAGATTACAGTCAAATCCTATGTCACCTACAGCAGAAGGACTTTCACAAAGAGCCAAGCACGGTGTTGTCAATAGCTATATCATCCATTTATACAGGCCAGCTTTTTACTACACCCACTGGAAATCTCATTGCATCAATTCAGCTGATGACACATACAAAAATTTATTCTTAAACAGTTCTTCATGTAGTTCAACAAGTTGGAAGGGAAGCAAAAGCTTAACTGGCTCAACAATGTACTGCAGTATCTTCACTCAGAAGGGCAAGAACATTGTCTAACCACCATGCTACGGATCAGTCCTCACCTCCACTGCAGATAAACTCCTAGGAAGCTGCCCTTTTCCAACATATCTGAGCAGATAAAGACACAAACAAATGAATCTCTGACTGCTCAGACAAAGTAACCAGTTCTCAAAGCTCCTATAGCTGCTTTAGTGCCTGCTTGCAGATAAACATACCCATGATTCTGTGCTCCATTTAATGGCAGGCTTCCAGTGGGAACTAGGATAATTTTTTATGAGCCATGCTAGGGAGCAATTAGATTAACTAAGAACTGCAGGAGTAGGAATTATAATTCATTTTAGCATAAGTAATAGCATCTTGTCCAACAGTCTAGAAATCTGATCAAAGGAAAGAAGAGCAGGTAGCTAAATAACTTTTAAGTTATTTTTACATTATTAAGAACATCAAGGAACTTCTATCTGGAGTTGTAAAGCTGTTGCTCGTCTTGAGTGACTGGCTTCTTCTACCTGTATCAATACTCAACTTCTCCTAAGTTTCATACATTACAGCCTGCACAGGTCCTCTGCGCAAAAAATACGTTACCTTTAGTCCCCATGGATTTGCACACAACATGCAGCTCCACCCACTAGAGGAGTGAGCTGGACAGTGTTTCTGTACCACAGCTTGGACATAGTAAGTATCATGTTAATGTCAGCATAAAGTCTTAAAACACAGAATGGTTATCTCCAGATCCAGAAGACTAAGATAGATAATCAGGTGCCAACACAAAAAGTAGTTTTCATCTTCAGGGACAATATTTTCAGGGAGAAATCTTTGGAAATACAAGTCAGGAAAGAAAAAACCAAAATGCAGGAATCTTTGATCTCTCTTTATTAGTCTTTATTTTGTCCTCCTATTTACTATTTTAGCCAAATAAATTGAGATAAAAATATGCTTATGCGTGAAAAAACCTTATGGATTTTATCCCCTCACTCATCTTGCTCATCTGGTTAAACTGAGACGACTCTTCTTAAGCTGTCCTGTTCCTCAGTGCAATCTTTCTTACAGAGTGACTTGCTCCAAACTAATCAAAGCATGCTTCCTTACACATACATTCCATTTGTCCTCTACGTCCCTCCCCAACGTAATAATCCCAAGGTTCATACACTAAGGGAGAGCAAAAAAGTGGCCAACAGAACAGCTTGTTGCCCTCTTTGGATGGTACACTACACCCAATTTAGATTACTTCTTTTCCTTCACAGGGAACACTGTGGATCACAGTTTACAGACTTCCCCATATTCAGCCAGCAGCAAATACTGAAGAAATTTATAGAAACCATCATATCCAAGACATCTACATCTCTGTCAAAATGTACCCCAAACTGGCCAAAAACTAACAAAGAACAGAGCATATGATCAGCCCCTCATTTTCTTAGAGAAGGTGACCAAAAGAATTCAAGAAGCTATTCCGCCCATTTTAATTCCTTGGAGTCTCATAAATGCAACGTAAATGAGAACAGGACCAGAACAGACCAGGAAAAGAAAAGCATTACACCAAAGTCACATCATTACAGGCACAAATTCAGCTGGCATCTTCTGCACTACTATACAAAAAGCTGAATGCCGGCCTTGTGAACATGCAGTTGTCCTTAACAGGAGAACTTTGATTTGCTGCAGGCATTTGTTTGAAGGGGACTAGTTAAACATAGCTTTGTATTTACAGATAACTGGTACAGTTAGCATAGTTGGTTCTAGTTAATAAGTGGTGCCCTTCTTCAATTGCAAAACAATTTTTTATTGTCAATTTTATAGCCTACATAAAACTAATACATCAAAAGTGAGTCCTAGTTCTTTTATTTCCTTTCCTTTAAGAGAAGATTACATAAAGATTTGGAAGTCTGTCAGATTAACCTCATTACCCACTCACTTTTATGATGAGTAACTTTCTTCCCTGAAGACTGTTTTATATAATAAGCATCAATTACAACTGCCAGCTGATACATTACAGCACCTGCCTTTACTCTGTTTAACAGAGCTAGAACTCAATACATTTGAAGGAATACGAATAATTTAACTGCAGTATGTGAGCTTCCTGCACAATATCAAGAACTAGTTAGTATGCTTTGACCAAAATACTTCCAGAGAGGCAAAATTATCAATTACTTACTGAACAATTAAAAGAAAATTTAGCAATGGAAACTCATATTGCTCCAAACAAATATCCTTTTTTTACTTGAAGAAATTAATGCTCACACTACTCTGCA
This sequence comes from Eulacestoma nigropectus, assembly GCA_013397775.1. Classification (NCBI taxonomy): domain Eukaryota; kingdom Metazoa; phylum Chordata; class Aves; order Passeriformes; genus Eulacestoma; species Eulacestoma nigropectus. Next base: position 272,280 of record VZTE01002087.1, on the reverse strand, counting down.
GTTTACACTTAGTATAATCTATCACCTCCAGAAACATTAGCCACAACTTATTTAATGCTGAAGTGAAAAATTATGATAATTATTTGACAGTATTTTCTAAAGTGAGTTTCAAAATTCTCCAAAGTTTCATAATTCCCCAAAGTGAATCAAAACTCTGTTGCCTCACATGACCTAAAAATTACAAGTTCAATTTTCTAAGAAAAAGCACAGGAGCAAGAATTTTGAAAAAATGGCAACATACTTCATATCCCCAAGGACCATGAAGGAATATAATCTTATCTGTTATGAAAATACCACAAATTCAACCAGTTACTTAATTGTTTATTGAGTCCCATAGTTTCAGTTTGGTTAACAAGAGCATAAGTATACTTGAGAATGCATTGTTTGAAAATCGCACTAGCATACTAGGTGCCAAGTATCTGGAAGACACCCCACAAATGATTCAGATATTTCTGCAATAAAAGCATTCCTGGAAAAGGAGGGAGGCAACTTCAGGCAAGCAGAATCCAACCCTCCCATCATCTGGTTCCAATTACAACATTCAAACCAGATCAGCAGAAACACCCCATGACCCAGAAACTGATAGGATACATGAGGACACAGGATGGGACATGATACCAGCTGTTTTAAGAACTGGAAAATAAGGAAGTTTTAAAAGTTAGATCAGCATTATTGTTGTGTCATCGAGTTTGACTGGTGTTTAATACAGTTTAAATACATATCTGTCAAACTCTGCACGATGTAACATCAGTATTTTATTAAGGTAGAACAAGTATTTCAAATAATAAATAATCACTACAAACTTTAAGTAGTAGACTAGAGAAAGAGAAGAATGAACCCAAATGTTCAAACCTATCTTAGAAATGACTAATCTCATTAGATAACGAAACAGGCCTCCTGAAACTCAGCCTCCAACTTTCTCAAGTTAGAAACTTTCACAGCAAGTATTTCCCTATGTCCTGAAAATAATCCTTTGACATAAATATATTTAACTAGGAATTAGGATTTGGAGCCTCCCATGAGTTTAACAAGCAGTTAAATCACATTCAAGGTTTCGTAAGAACTCTTCTTTCCAAAGCTTTCTAGGGCACACCTTTGAAGGTGCTTGTGCCTCCCACACCCACAAAACAAATTTACTACGGTGACTGACTACACATATACTAACAAAAGTAAAGGGTAGAAGACTGACTTCAGTTCTCTCAGCAGAAGCAAATCTCCTCAGGCAAAAGACCTTCATTTCCCAGCTCCTTGAGACAAGTACTTCAAATCATAACCATATCTAGGCACTTAAACCAGAAAAGTCAACCAGTGAACTCTTCACCCAGTAACCGAGGCGTATCCATTCCACAAATTACATTGTGTTGTTATAAAGAATAGTAGTTCCCACATGCCCACAGCTTTATACTCTTAAGACAGCATCAGAAGAATTGAGATGTCTCCAACAAGAAGTCACTAAAACATGGGAAACAAGTTCACAGACTTCCAGCAGTCTCCCAGAGGCTCCACAGGGCCTAAGTGCCAACTTCTGGGCATGGCCATGAACTAGGCAGCACCTTCTGAAGTGAGAACAGATATGTATTTCATATGTTTTAAGTCATTGTTTCAGCATTTTCTTACCAAAAGGCCTCTTTGGCATCCTGCAAGATGGCTTCTGGGGAGGTGCTTCAAATTTCTTGAAACCCTCATGGAAACCCTGACAAACTGAACAACAGAAGCAGTCTAGAACAAAATCAAGGTCTTAAGATTTCAAACCCTGTAGTATACTGAAAAGAAAACAAAGCAGCTACATCACTGTCCACATAAATGGCTGACAAAACACACAGCCCTTGAGCCCAACTGTGCGTGTCTGCAAAGGCTGATATAAACTGAACCTGCAACAGTCTGACTGATATTCCCACATCCTTTCTCCCAATAGCACTGGTGTTTGCAACAATCAGGTGGCAAAGCACTTAAGAAGCTGCTCTAGACAAAAATCAACCTATACTGTTTTTTGAACAGATTAGTTACCTAAACAAGTCTGCTGGCACCAAAGACAGCCCAGAAAAAACACATAGCTGAGCATGGTAAAAGCAAAATTACAGTACTTCAAGACTATAAACACTGTGGCAAAACAATGCAAGTGTTTTAGAGTTCCTCAACCATGATCTGGCACCTGTTGAAGATTCCTCACTTTTTGCAAGTTATGTGATGGCTATTACAAAACATTGGTAAGAATTCTAGATACTTGCAATGGTTTATCTGGACTGATACAGAGACTAGTGAGAAGAGCAGCAAACTCAAGCCCACCACCAAGGTTAACACAAGGTTAAAGCTTGCTTTCATAGTTCAATGGACTAAAGTTACACTGTGAAATAATTTTTGTAATATACACATTTACGTGAGTCTAGAGTATTGTTCCTGCTTCTACAAGTTCAGTATGTGGCTGGTACCCTCTCTCAGTCTATTCTAATCATTGAGGGAACTTAGCTTTCTGAGGCTGACAGTGCTGAAGTGCTTTAACACAAAGTGTAAGGGTCATGTCTTCTTTCATATTCAATTTGTAAACATGAAGATCTGTAACCTAGCATATTACCAGAAGGCATTAATTTTGTATTGATTTAAGATTATACACCATGAGGAGAGAATTAACAGTCACAGCAGACATGATAGAATAATCAACAATTACAATTACATGCCACTAGCCTGTCAAAGCTATCCACAGACTTGCATGGATTCAGAGGGAAGGCAGACAAATAGGTACTACGGTACTACAGCTGATTTTCTACCATAAGCAAAACTAATGAAAGGCTGAAACAGAGGAGGGGGACATCTGTGGAAGAGCCTCCCACATCAGTTACCCATAATCAAAAGTCAAGTTACGTTCATGGGAGATGCATTTCATATAGAACAAAGATACTCTCCCAACCCCAATCCCCTCCAAAATGTAAGAGTCAACATATAGCCTACAAAGATGAATTTTAGTAATGCAGAATCAATAGCTCAGGGTCTTAACTAGTGCTATTCCACTAAGAACTCAGTGAAACATTTCAAGAACACATCTAAGTTAGTGTCACCTAAGACATATGAGATACAGTCATTTTTATCCTGTGTTTCAAGTACAAGAAAGCACATCTGGAAGCTAACTTCTGATTGATGATAAGCTAGGCTTCACTGACACTTGCACAGGGCTGCTGCTTCCAGCTGTTCTAGAAAGCAACAAGAATGGAGTTCCCCTGAAGGCAATATGCCAGAGCTTGCAGCATGAGCTTCAGCAGTGCACTTTTAAAAGCAGTTCAAGAGCACTGCATTCAAAACTTGTTCACAGCATATTCAGTATCAAAAATTCAGGGTTTTTTGGTCAATCATATTTCAAAAGGAATCTCAATCACATTAGAGTGTCATTTTTGCCCCTGTACATTTACACTTCAATATACACTACAAAAATTTTAGGAAGATTTAAATGTAAGCATGTTGACTTGGCTTGATGAAGTAAATTCTCTGAGAAAAGTCTGAAGGTGGCTTCCAAAAGACATACTTGAAAAAATACAGGTTTTCCGCTAACACAAATACCTTTTTAATTGTTAAAAACCCTAGTCTTCCTTTAGAAGTTCAGAATGTCAGATGTGCATTTTCTAGAAACCACAAATATTTGCATGGTCATTTTTACAGCCAGAAAGAATGACAATCAAGATCCACATTGACTAAACCCAAAACTGTACCCAGACAGTTTCACTGCTCTACAAGCAGGAAAGTTAACTTGTGACAGAGAAATCTAGAAATAAACTGTATCTGCAAAGCAAAACAGCCATCAGGCTCATGGCAGGCTGCACTCAACAGCCTTATGGATCTATAGACAGGATGCAGACAGCATCTCTTCTGTAGCTTAGGGCTACATCTGGTAGAAGCAGCCTTGTTGTTTTGCAGGTATCTCTCATCACACCAAGACAAGTTCTGATGCTGATAGCTCAGGAAATTGATCCTGCTCAAAACAACTATTTTTCCCTGTTAGCCAGTCATAATAGTACTATGGTGAAAACTCACATGAACACCCTTAAATTCTTTCAAGTATTAGTACAGACAGAATGAACACAGGAGCCTTGTTTGAGTAACACTCCTATGAAATTCTTGACAAAGAAAAAGTCTAAGCTTTCAAAAAAAGCATTTTTGAGGCAGGCACTGCCTTCTTCCACAAGTCAGTGCCTAGCTGAATGAAGTTTCAGCAAAAGCAGAGTAGGAATACCACAGTACATTATCCTTCACATCTCATGCTAATAAAACGGTTTCTAACAATGAAGGATGCAGGAAACAAGTGCTCCAGCAGTTGCAAGCACGTTTACACACAGTACAGCACAAATGATGCAAGCACATAAGATTGAATGCAGGGCAGTAACAAGAGACACCAAGAAGCAGGTACCAAGTTCTCCATCTCCTCTTCACAAATACAGGCAAGCGTTCTCTCTCCCCACAGGCAGACTGCATCAATACACCAGTCAAATGGAACCTAATGAAATACGAGCAGGTTGGATTTTACATTTCAAAAATTTCCTTTTATTCCTCTAAGGAATCATGAAGCTGCAGCAGATTTCTTTAGGGAAACCTGATTTGACAAAGTAAGTTACTTCATACCTTTTATGATTTTGCCATCTGTTTTACCACCTAATTAGAAATGCTTTTTTGTAGTGTTATTGCAAGAGCATTACTTTTGTAGCCATATTTTGTTCTGGTAATGTCTCCTTCTGTTTATATTCTATACAGTGCAAGTTTCTCCTCCTAAAACCATAATAATTTTTCTGCTTTATTCAGGGAACAAGGATTTCATATGCACGAGTCACTGAATGAGACTGGTTTGCAAATACACAAAAACCTTTTGAATAGGTGATTCAAGAACACAAGTGGTTATAGACCTGATGTTGCATAGTAATACAGCACTCATAAAGCTGAAACGCTGTTAGGCAGATCCCTCCCCATTTTTAGATGCCATTTATTCTAAAACTGTTAGATATATGATTTGAAAAATTGGTAAGAGTTAATCTAATAGACCTAAAAGACCCAATCAGGCAATGAATTCTCTTTTAGTTCAATATATGCTTGCCAATCATATGATACATGATAGACTTGCATCGCTATTTAATATATTATAAGCATTAACTTGCAACGGCTAGAAACAGAGGGCATTCAGTTCATTAAATTAATATGAAATTATTAATATTCATGTCAATTTATCAATTTTCATTTAAAGTGCCAGTGCAAGATGGTTTTCATCTTGTCCTGCTTAAAATACTGATCACACTTTTCTTGCAGTACCACAGAAGGCATTTTCAAATTGAATGTTCTCAAACTGTAAAGTAGTAACTTTTAAAAATTGCTTTTGCTCCCATTTCAATTCTTACAACTCTTACAATGTACAAAGTAACTCCAAACTCTTAAATGACTCTACAAGAATGTAAGTGTGTAAGTTACAAGTTTTAACAGAACAGGCTATCTAAAAAGAGTTCTTTATAAAGCAACCTATGTTAAAATCATAGATCAATTTCAGAACACATAAGCAAGCATAACATTAATTTCTGACTATCTGAGGAACCAAGTGAAGTAGCTATCAAAAACTTCTGATAAAAAAAACCTAAAAATTAGTTTTTTAATCATACTCCAAAGGCAAAGACTCTTGGAAAAGGCACTGTTAAGGATGGTGTACTATTGCACATCGCTAGATGGGTCTCAAGTGTGTCTCTCTTCCTATGACCTGACATGCAATGCAAAAGCTAAAGGCATTCCAGCAGTGGTCACAGACCAAACTCAGTTTATTTTGAAGGCCAGTCTCCTCACAGAAAAACTACTGTAGAAGTCTGTCTATGGTGAAATCCAGTATCTTTATCAACATTTAACTTATTTAATTCTATACACATTGCAATGCTAAACAGTACCAAGTGTGAGCTATTTTCCTTTCTGTACACACAACCTTTTAAATTCCAGTGAGAAGTATGTGACCTAATACCTTTTCAATGCTGCATGGTTTTCTCCATGGTTTTTAGGGCCTAAGACACCTTCACTACCTCTGATTTATGAAAACATTTTCTTTTCAGCTGGTCACTTGCAAGCTTTCAATTTAGTGGCAGTACTTCTATCAGCATCAGTTCACCACAGAGCCAGAAGCTAATTTTACTGCTTTTCTCCTTGAGGGGTTTATTTCTTTTACCTTAATGCAGTCAGAGTCCTGCATAAAGTCTGGTAAAGTTAGTGTTGTTAAAACCCATTCCTGCTGTTCATAGATGATAGCATGACTGGTCTAAGTTTGTTGGAAAACAGGAACTACATTCCTGAAAATATCTCCTTCAAACCCCTGACCATCTAACTATGCCACTCTGACTGGGTTAGTTACGACCGTTTCACTATTTTATCATATTGTATTTCATTGATCATACTATCTTAAAAGAAATCCTAGTACTTGGCTACAAGATTGTTTCTGTTTCAGTTTTCCCTCAGAGAAACATATTTTTCCCCATATTTGTAAAAAGTCTCCTCTCCTAAAATTGTAGTAAAACTTATTAGAAAGATTATAATATAAAACTTCACTCCTCAAACAACAGACTGTTTTCTTCAAATTTTCCAAACTACTCTTAAGATCACTAGATCTTAAGACTGCTTTTGCAATGCTTTTCAAAATACTCCAGTCTGAAGAAACTTACAAACTCTGCATGTTACAAACAGGGTCTCAGTTCTAACTCATGCATCTTGCAGAGAATATTTTTGTTAGTTTACTTCATTCCTCTATCTGATTTGACTGCAAGAGCTATAAAATTCAACCTCTGCAAGACAGAAAATACAACAGATATAGCTTAACTTTCACTTAATTTTTACAAAAAGATGCACTTCTACTAAAGTTCAACATGTACTAAACCAAGTTACCTAAAAAGAAACAACTTTCTCATTAAGATCCAATGAAAAGCATTAAAGAGGCATGACAGTAAAGAAGTTTCTCAAAAATCAAGACCTCCTAAAGTTTCTGAATTATTCCAAACCGAAACATTTCATATCTCACTCTGATTCTTGGGCAAAGATGAGCTGAGAAATTCCAGCATTTTTATGACTGGCTGCACTATACAATCTGTAAGTGTAATTGTAACTGTAAGCCCATCAGTAAACTAATAACTACATGCCCAAAATTAGTGATCAACAAGGAGACAGTTGCATGGGTGTACACACACAGGCTTTCCTAAAATATTTTTTGCATCAGCTACTGGCCTCTTCAACACCATCAATCTACAAATTATAACCTCCCACGCTCTCAACACAAGAAAAACCAGTTGGCAATGCCTGCAATGGGATTTCTTAACAAAGCACAGAGGCGTTTAAGACGTGGAATATATATCGGTCAAAAGTGAGTATTTTCCCCTAAAAGCAGAAGGGTAAAAAGTTGAAATCATGACTTAAGATCCAAGTTATTATCAAAACAAGATGTGAGAAAGAGGACAGTGACATATTTTGGATTAAGATTTAGAATTTAACTCCTCTAAGTCCAAATGGCAGCAACAGCTCCCGCTTAATTGTTATTATAAAACCACACCTTTCTTCACAGAAAGAATGCTGCACCTGGAAGAACATTTGGTTAAGTCTCTTTAATACTTCTGAAACAAATGCATCCCTATTTCTTCAGTTATTTTTTCTAAAAACAGTCCTTTATGTTACACTATACACTAAAATGAGTGCAAACCACATTAATAATTCAGATGAGGAGCTTTCTTGCTCTTTATCAGTACCTTAACATTTCATTATTGTTCTTATCACAGTCTTCATTAAACAAGGAAAAACAATCAAGTACTGGCATTTCACACATCTCAAGTTAGTGGGTCTCTTCCTACAGGGTACTCTGAGATGCTGCAGAATATCTGGAATTAATTATGAACGTTACCGGTAGCTGTATTTTCTTCCTTACAACACTAACCATTTAATAACATTTTAGATGGCAAACTTGCTGAACTGAAAGCAGTTTCTGATATTTAGTCTAATGCATCTGCTCCTTAAATTCTGAATGACAACACTGGACTGTATAGAGAAAGAGTCCGGAGTGCAGTATTTCCTTTCTAGGTTAAGTTTTCCTGGTTTATTATATACTTTACTTCCACTGAATATGAGTGAACTGGAATCTCAAAGCCATCAGGTCTAATCAGCAGCAGACAAAAAAATGCAAACTCGGCCAGTAAAGAAAGATGCTTTAATAAATCATCCTCATACAGTCCTGTGCTGCATCATTGACTTCCATATGTAAACTATATCAGTGTAAAACAAATTTCACATTCATTTTCAAATCAACTTCAAAAATTATTAAAATTTCAACTTCAGAAACTTATTAAAAAATCAGAGAATTCAAGTTGTGATAAGGTGCTACCAGTCATGACTCTACTGGATCAGTCACTGAAGCATTGCAGTGAACTCTTAATTTGGACAATATAAATTTTGATCTTACAAAAAATCAGTTCTTATGAGTGTGCAGTGTTATTTCTTAAAATACAAGTGTTCTGAGGATTGGAATGAAGTTTATTTGCATGTTACACTACATAGGTGAAATTAATTTAGGTGTTTAAGTGTGCAAAAACTTCATGATTTAGCGGTGTCATTCCAAAATAGCTCTTCTACACAACTTCTCTTCTTCTTCACTTGGATTCAGTACCTGATTTTGCTTACTTTGATTTCCATGGGTAACAGTCACAGATGGTTAATGATGAGCTGCTACCAGCCTTGCTTTGAGTAGGGCCTTCGGGTCCATCTACTCAAACATCTTTCATTGCGTGACCTCACCCATCGAGTGTGGGTTTTGTGACTGACACGGCATGACTGCAGACATCTGTCACATTCACACTGTTTTCCCATCTGTGTAATTTCTTTTATTTTGAGGTCTGAAATAAATCCCAGCAGGCAAAGTGTTCCTGGTATTAACTACTTCTGTGTTAAAAGTCTTGTCAAGAGACAACACAGCTATACCAACAGGACTACACTGCTACATCTTGAAATTACAGACTTCCTTTACTCTGCACTGTCTGATGGGCTTGAATGGGAGTACTAGCAAAGAGAAGGACTGTACCACACATAGTTGGCTTTTTATTTTCTTCACAGATGTTTCATTTTTGCAAGACTTCCATGTCTACTACAATCTGTTTAATGTTGACAGGAACATTTCTGTCTGTCTGTATGTGGGTGCTATACGTAGAGCATTCTCAGACTCCCAAAACAAGGATCAGAGTTAAAGATCAAGTCTAACAGTAATACAGAAGGCTATTAAATTAGTATTTCAGAGAGTAAAATGAAACAGGTACGAAGGCCTGAATGCATGGCTGATCCCTGCTACCCACCTACTAAGCACAGGTGCAAAGCGCCTTCGTAAATAGCATTTTCCATACTTTGCAGAAATACTTGTTTGCTCATACAGTATATTTACATGCCAATTTTTAATAAAACCTTGTGGGCCACTGCACCAGACATTCCCACACTCTTGCATCAAATGATGCAGTAAACTTACTGTTACAGAGAAAAACACAATGCATTAAACGAACTTTACTGGTAGGAATTCAATGTACATTATAATTAGTTCAATTAAGGAGCCAATATCACAAAATAAGCACCATCAATTCCACTAAAGTAACAACTGCAGAGTTACTGTGCAACCAACTCTACATCTTGTTTGTTCTACCTTCTTTGCATTCTTGGCTCCTCTCTGTTATAAACTGATTACAGCATAGCTTACTTCGAATTCTCCATAGTAACTCTCTATGTCATCTAACATCTTCAACACACCTTTTTCCATTATTCCCTCTCTGTGCAAACCCGGGACACTTCAGCGTTACCAATCTATTGTCCCAAAGGTGTTGGGAATTTTGATAGAGACAAACCAAATCCTAAGCAAAATATAACTAGTAAACACTAAGCCCCCCTCTGGGCAAAGGCAATGAATTCTCTCATTGGTGCATTCATAGGCAGCATTACTTAATCTATACTACATTTCTTTCCATCTTGTTCCTACCTTTCAATACAATATTGTTTTTTCTGTGGGAATTTCAGAAATTTTTTTTTCTGCTGTAAAGAGTTCCTAAGGCTCCAGAGTATAAGCCTAACCTGATGGTTATGGGTTGCACAACAACCCGTAGTTCAACATGCACCTGTAACCACTGATAAATCCTTGGGCCTTAGGTGCTGACTCTGACTCGCAATAGTTAAGAAAACAGAATGAGTAGCAAAACATTATTTAATAATCCCCTGGTCTGCAAGGTACATTTGCTATAAAGTGACTCTAAGTTATTTATATCCACAAGGACTATAACCAATTTCATATTCTGCAGACAGTAAGACTTAAAAATAACTTTTTTATAACTATCCTGACAGCTGATTTTAATTACTGCAATGGACTAATAAAATAGAACCATTTTGCCCTACTTATTTATAAATGTAAAATTTCCTACAATTTATAAAATGTAAAATATTTTGCAGAACATTCAGTGGACATATATAGTACCAACTGTTCTATTTACTTGGTTCTTCACATAAATTCTTTTTAAGGTAGAAAGGCGGCTTAATACAGTTGTCCTGTAATTGTGTGTATGAGGCAGGCAAGCTACAAGAATGCTGTCACTAGCCTACCAAACTACCTTGTTCACATAAAACAGATTTCAATTTAGATGCAAAGTAATTTCAATAGCTTGGAGCCATTAGAAGTTTACTGGAAGCTGGCTATAAGCATTTTCAAGGGGGTGGGGAGTTCTCTGTCTAGAAGATATGTTATCAGCCACTGCTTCCCAGTACCACTATATCCTACAGCACTCACTAGGGTGGCAAAGCAACCAATTCTAACGACAAAAGTTAAAAGATTTTTCTCATATAATTATTTCTTCTTCAGTTGTAAAACTGCAGCAAAAATAATGCTGTCAGCTGGCTGAAATGCAGTGCCTAAACAACTTTTTACATAAGACACTGTATCTACAGTATCCTTTGATATCGGAGACTGCCATATATCAGGTTTGAAGACAGCAACATCTTTTGCCTCAGCAATTATCTTCTTCCTAGTCAGATACACTTGAAATATAACAGGAGCAAAACCGCTTCTTAGATGGAACACCTCTGTTTCAGGGTAATCCCTCAGAAAAAGTAGATACAGGGATGTCAGTGCATGGTAGTATCTGAGGTTAAGAACACAACTGTTCTTACAGAAACTGGAAGTCAGTCTGAATATAGAAGACACATGGACCACTGCAACGTCTCCAACTACAGTTATTTAACAGTCTTGTGCTCCTCCTCGGTTGCCTTTACCCAGCACTGCCTTATCCTCACAGTCACATCTCTCCCTGCCCCACGCCCATCCTTTCCCCTCAATAGCCTACTATTTCTATGGGTTATTTATCTAAAGAGTACATGACCACAGGTGACAGAGATTACAACAAATGCACAGTTAGGACACATTCCAGTTTTCACTTTCATGGCTAAAGATTCTCTCCTTAAGGTCCAAAAAACATAAAGACAACATTATTACAACATTGTCAAAGAACACACAACTCAAAATACTTCACCTTAAAATGTTTGTAATCTTTTCCTTCCTCAAATTCAGGAGAGTCAAAGACTGAGATCAAGGAATTTGCAATAGTGAACGAGTACATTCACTATTCAGCATCACAGCTTATTTAACCTCACAGCTGACCTCTCATGCAGTGGACTGAAGGCTTTTTTTGATCTTTTTGTGCAACACTATGTCATATTCTCCCATTTCTACAGAAAAGAATAAAGGGTAAACACGACTAGCACTATCAATCCCTAAAATTTCTACCATTTGGAGGCTTCCACAAAAAGTGTTCGACAAACTGTTGCACAAGCACAGACTGAAGGATTTAAATCTACATCAGAGATTAACATATCAAACAGTTGTTCTTCATTCTATTAGGAAACACAGTTTCCCAGGACTTAAATGTTGAGGTACATGCTATTACATTACTAAGTCAGCTGAAAAGAAGAGGATTATTAATTAAGAATCCAGTTATAATCACTATGAAGTATCCTGAGAACTAACAGAATAGCAGTATCTTCTCCCAGTCCAGCCCCTCTCTTTTCAGTTTAACTTTCAGTGGAAAAGACAAAGAACAACTGATAGGTTACGGAGAGATCTGAGTGTAAAACTATCTCCAGACACTGAAAAGCCAGCAGAGGCATATATCGCTTACACTTGTGGAAGTGTAATGTTTTGCAGTGCAGAATGCAAGTCTCTTTCCAACAAGAACTGAAAATGCAAGCGTGAAACAAAACATCAGGGTCATTTTGAGTCCGAAAATAAACGCTTTGGCAATCTTTCTGCCAGGATGGTTTGTGGATGCTACAAAACAAACACACATATCGCTCTCCAGGTGACTCTTGGGATACATACGGCCCACTTAAGATTTTCATTTTAAAGACTCAATTAAAGGCAAGGAGCTGAAGCTATTAACTTTCATTTAAAAGAAACCCCAAAGAAAACACCAAATCGCTTACCTAACCAAACAGGTGATTCTCGAAAGGCTCTTTTATTTGGGGAACTTAATAGCATACTTCGTACTACTCTCTTGTGTTACAAGCAAACAAGCTCTAATTACCACCAACTACAGAAAAGCCCGGCACAGGAAAGCGGGCAGCAATTAAATGTTACAGAAACCTTGCTCTTACTCACCCTAGAACCGCAGCGCCCACATACACGCACAGGGTCTCCGGCACACGGCCGAGGCAGGAGTCGCAGCTGCCGCTCGGTCCCGCCGAGCCGGTGGATGACCGCCC
>VZTE01002087.1:109936-257387 GCA_013397775.1 Eulacestoma nigropectus | reverse complement strand
AGGGGGGGGGGGGAGGAGGGGAGGAAAGGAAAGCTAGTAACATTGAGTCAACCAAATGTCCAAAATAAAACACAAAATATTTTTGATATTTCATGACAGGGAAAAGTTTTCATGGTATCTGTGATTAGACTTTTCACGAGACCATGTAAATATTGGAATAGTCTTTGCATGATCCAGTACAAATAATGATTTGGGAGTCCTCAAGAAATCCTGGCCCAACTTCTGCAGCCCTTTGAGTATCTCTGTGCTGTATTACTTTTTAATACTTATTCCAGAACCCTTCTGGTGCAAGAGTGGGCGAGCCATAGTTAAGGTCTCATTAATACTGATGTCTGCAGCTATTTAGTACTTCCTTGTTCCTTCAATACTAGAGCTAGTCCAAAATAGCCTTTACCCTGTAAGACATACAGTGTACTTACCAGGATGTTGGTAGCAGCTCTTTCACTCTATGGAAATGCCCCTTTGCATAGAATGGTTTGGGTTGGAAGAGACCTTAAAGATGGTCTAGTTCCAACCCCCCTGTCATGGGCAGGGATGACACCCACTAGACCAGGTTGCTCAGAACCCCATCCAGCCTGGCCTTGGACACTTCCAGGGATGGGGCATCCACAGCATCTCTGGGCAACTTGTTCCAGTGCCTCACCACCTTCAAAATAAAGAATTTCTTCCTAAGATCTAATCTAAATCTAATTTTTTAGTTTATAACCATTTTCCCCTTGTCCTATCACTAATCTGCCCGTATAAGACATTGCTCTTTTTGCCCTTTAGGTACTGGAAGGCCTCACTGAGCTCTTGCCAGAACCTTCTCTTCTCCAGGCTGAACAACCTGAGCTCTCTCAGCCTGTCTTTGTAGGAGAGATGCTTCAGTCCTCTGACCATTTTTGTGGCCTCTTCTGGACTCTCTCTAACAGGTCCACATCTTTCTTATGCTACAGACTCCATACCTAGACACAGCACTCCACGTGGGGTCTCATGAGGGCAGAGTAGAGGGGAACAATCATCTACCTTGATTTGCTGGCCACCCCTCTTTTGATACAGTCCAGGATACCATTGGCCTTCCGGGCTGCAAGTGAACTGTCCAAGTCCTTCTCAGCACAGTTGCTTTCAGCAAGTTCTTCTCCCAGTCTGGACTCACGTCTGGCATTGCTCCAACCCAGATGCAGCACTTTGCACCTGGATTTGTTGAACTTGTGATTCCTACAGGCCCACTTCTCAAGCTTGTCCATGTCCTCCTGGATAGGATCTCTTCCTTCTGTTGTGCCACCTGCACCACTCAGCTTCATGGATCTGCCAACTTGCTGAGGGTGCACTCAATCCCACTGACAGTGTCATTGATAAAGGTATAAAGAGCCCTGGTACCAAGACGGACCCCTGAGGGACACAACTCATCACCAGCCTCCACCTGGACATAAGAGCACTGACCACAACTCTCTGGCTGCGTCAACCTAGCCAATTCCTTATCCACTGAATAGTCCATCCATCAAATCCATCTCTTTTAAATTTGAAGATAAGGATGTCATGTGGGACCACCTTTCAGAAGGACTTACAGAAGTCTAGGTAGTTGACATCTATCAGTCTTCCCTTGTCAGCTGTTGCTGTCACTCCATCATGGAAGGCCACCAGATTGGTCAGGCATGGTTTGCCCTTAGTGAAGCCATGCTGGCTGCCTTGGATCATCTCCTTGTCTTGTATATGCTTAACATTGCTTCCATGAGGATCTTCTCCACAGTCTTCCCAGGCAAGGGAAGGTCTCTGGTATGTAGTTCCATCGATCTCCGGTATGCAGTTCCCTGGGTCTTCCTTTCTCCCCTTTTTAAAAATAGGAATGATGTTTCCATTTTTCCAGTCACTGAGGACTTCACCTGACTGCCAGGGTTTTCCAAATATGGTGTAGAATAGCTAGGCAACAACATCAATCAGTTTCCTCAGGACCTTGGGATGCATCCCATCAGGCCCCCCAGACTTGTGGCTATTCAGTTTCATCAGGTGGTCTTGAACCTGCTGTTCACTTACAGTGGGAGGGACTTCATCCCCATTTTGCACCATGCTTCTTGTTAATGAATGTGGTCTTCGTTGTTTTGATCTCTCTTTAGAGCTATCTTAAGACAAAAAAAAATGTTTTGTATTTTTGTTTTGTGGTCCAAACTGCATGTTATAATGCAATAAAAAACAGTTTATGGTGTACCCTTCATTTTTTTCTTGGATATGTCCCCTGGCACCTTACCTAAACCAAGTGGAAAGAAAATGAGCTCTGTAACCCAAAACTAAAGGAAGTATTTCCATGAAAATGCACTACATTAATAATTGCTATTCAATTGCTAACAAGTGACCATAGTGAGAGCATCTGTGGAGCACCTGGAATATTTTAGGGCATGACTCTGTCTCCTCAGTGTAAGAGAGCAACTGGTCAGAGGAGAGCAACTACTTCACTCCATTGACTGTATAAGAACTTAGGGTTCACAGCCCAAGGCAGCAAGAGGTTTGAATTGCTCTCTGGTCTTTAAATGCTACAACAGTAGCTAAAACCGTACAGGCAGTGTAGTAGACATTTGCAATGTGGCTACAAAGGGTGTAGGTAATGAATGTCCTTTGTTATGTATTAACATATGTGCCAGTACAGCTCTGCATGTAAAATACTTGAAGGGAAAAATTATGAAGAATAATGAAGCAGAGATGGAATTAATTGTATGCTAGTAGTTCTTGCATTATGTACCTTAATACAACTAAGAAATCAACTGACAAAGATTTCATTTATTTTAAAAAGCTAAAGATACAGTGGGCATGTCAGACAAAACATGTCCGAATCTTTGGGAAAAACATTGATGTGCAACTTCCATTCCCAAAGAACAAAAAATACTCGTTCCCTTTACTTTAGCACACATTTAGTAGCACACAATTTATATTTAAAGTATGCATAATTTAACACTGTAATTTTATCTTAGATTTCT
Organism: Eulacestoma nigropectus; assembly: GCA_013397775.1. Classification (NCBI taxonomy): domain Eukaryota; kingdom Metazoa; phylum Chordata; class Aves; order Passeriformes; genus Eulacestoma; species Eulacestoma nigropectus. Next base: position 254,439 of record VZTE01002087.1, on the reverse strand, counting down.
GTTGACATGAATAAATGAACCACATTCTTTGGAAAACCATCTTATCATGCATAAAACATCCATTCTTCCTTTAAGTGCTCAATAAATCTTCCAGGGTGAGAGAGACTTAATTTTTCGAAGGGACAAAAGAGTAAAGGAACAAAACCACTTACTGGTTCTTGAGGGCACCCTCCTGTTTTCAGCCTAGAATGGATTACCCTGGCATCCGCTGAGTCTGTGGGTGTGTGGGCCTTTGTGTTGTGCAATATTGCTGAACTGAAACCAATACATGGAGGTAGGATTTCCTGGTATTATGGTTAATTTCTTCTCTTTTAGGCTGGTGGCACAACTGTATTAAAACTTACTAGACAGCGTTTCATTACCAATGCGTAAGGATGCATAAAATGTATTTGTGATTTAATAGAGTTTCTAAGTAGTGGGACATTTGAAAAGAAATCACCCAGCCCAAATCCACATGTATTCTGAGGAGAATCACCCCCCAATAAAAGGAAAGAGCTAGAAGCTTTTATCCACCTTCAGTTTGTACCGGTTGTGAGAAAACATATATAACAATGAGTGAAGAATATGTTAAACAATTACTTGGCTAATTATTAACATACTCCTACTTCTCAAGTTTGTGTGCTTTTTTATGCTTTTGTGTAAGGGATAGTCAGGTTTTAAGGACATCCTGCTCTTGAGATATATAATTGGCATGCCCAAGGGCAGACCTGGGACGTAGCTCCCACTTCACACAACCGAGAGTGATGGCTGCCTTGAGACAGTGGTGTATCTACTAGTGAGGGGTGGTCAGATCTCCATCTGAGTGTGCCTCTTTCTCTCTGAAAACTAGCAGGAAAATCTGATGTGACAAAGCTTATTTTGGTGCCTGCTGTTAGGCAGTACAACTCCAGGCCTTAGGTGACAGACTTCTGGATTGGAATTCACGTAATGTTAGTTCTACTCTGTGCTGGTTTTGGCTGGGGTAGAGTTGATTTTCTTCACAGTAGATAGTGTGGGGCTATGCTTGGGATTTATGCTGGAAACACTGTTGATAACATAGGGATGTTTTAGTTACTGCTGAGCAGCACTTGTACAGCCTCAAGGCCTTTTCTCTTCTCACACTGCCTCACCAGGGAGGCAACTGGGGGTGCACAAGAAGTTGGGAGGGGACACAGCTGGGACAGCTGGCCACAACTGACCAAAGGGATGTGCTGTATGACCCATACCATACGGGGTCATGCTCAGCAATAAAAAGTGGGAGAAGAAGAAGGAAGAGTGGGGACATTTGGAGTGATGGCGTTTCTCTTCCCAAGTAACACATGGTGGAGCTCTGCTGTTCTGGAGGTGGCTGAACACCTGCCTGCCCATGGGAAGTGGTGAATTAATTCCTTATTTTCCTTTGCTTGCATGCATGTCCTTTCCACATGCTATTTTATTGAAATCAGTATTTGCCACTGAGTGCTGTTTCTTTTTTTAGTTTTCATGTTATAGAATCCATATCCTGGTATATATTCAATCAGAACACTTAAGATGAATAATCATCTCCAAACCAATATTGGTTTAAAATAGCTCAAAGTAGACCTAAACTAATCTCATTTTTCTGTTATTAAAATAACACAAAATTTTGTATAATTTTCAAATTTTAGTCTTTCTATATAATTATTTAATCTTTTCCTTTTTATGTATTTTCTGCTTTCATATCCTTCTTTTTCTATTATTCTGTTTGTCATACTTGATATGGTTTCATACTTATATAATGGTTTTTTCCATGTATTTTTCTTGTGATTTTCTAGTCCCTTTCTCCACCTCTTTCTTTCATTGCTGGTTTCCTTCTTACTTCTAATGGGGATATGCTAGAGTAGAGTCGGGTAAATTGCAGTCTGGTTCCTAGTTCTGTGGCCAGCGTTTCAGGAGTCACTTTCTCTCCCCATCTCTCTGCGTCCCAGTCTAGAAAAACAAGATAATAAAGCTGGCTCCTCTGTGGTTAGCTTTGAGACATACTGGTGGAAAGCTCCTTTAAGCACAATTATTCTCTTTCTGTATTACACCTCTTCACTACCTCAGTGATCTCCTCAGTGCTCATCATTTTCAGCTCCTCAACTAATTCTTAGCTCCCCTTTCTCCTTCTCTCCTCCTCCCCCCATCTTCTACCAGTAACATTTTCAGTGTAGACCTTCAGCATAGTATGGATATTACTAATTTTGCCATGTTCTGCAGATTGTGTCAGCTACATTCACTTTATCTCTCTCTTAAAGGAGAGCTGTGGCAGCTCTCAAGTGATGGATTACATTGATTTCATGCTGACTGAAGTCAGTAAAGAACATGAAGGATGGTGCAACACCCGATTTTAGTTATAAAAATGATCAGAAGACTCTTAGGAAGATAAAAGATATAGAAAAAGCAACAAATGTTCAGTTATGAATAGCAATCATGGTGTCCTATGAAACCCTGTAAAGAGCAAATGCACTCACATGAAGGCAGCCCTCACTTGTTTGTTCATGAGGTTATTTAAATTGTGGTCACATGGATCTAGGGCCTTTGGGAAAGGATTTAGACAAGAACTACTTGGAGATTATAATGCTAATGTCAAGCAGAAATCAAATGTTAGCCATATCTTGGCTGTGAGGAAAAGGTATGCCCTGTCTGTGTCAATGTGTTTCTATATCCATGGTCATTTGGTATGAACGTATTTTTCTGATGTTTGTCTATGCAGCCTTTGGCTTTGAAGGATCTTAATCACTTTCAGTGAAGGAGTAGGAAATAGTCAAAGCCTGCCAATGCGAAGTGTCTCAGACTAAGTGCCAGAAGTGCTATTCAGTAAGTCATGAAGTAAAACTGGCTCAGTCTATATGGCTGTAGTGAAATAAAATGCACCCACCAACATTCTGATGTTACTCTCAGGAGGTAAATATTCACACTCTCTCACAGTGGAGATGATGTAGAGACTGAAGGAAAGATGATGAAGGATACAGTAGTTTTTATGGGTTTTAAAGCCATAAACTATAGACCATATCAGACTGAGCTATAGGTCATAAAAGTTAACCAGCACCGGGTTTATCCTGCCTTAGATGGAAGAGCACCTATGATAGATAAAGGAATTGTTTAAATGCTTATCATTTTTTGTAAACACTGATTCATGTTCCAGTTATGTGCCCATTTTATAGCTCTATCACTGCTGATCACTCTAAAATCCCATGGCACTTTGTGAAAGAACACACTTTTAGCTCTGACCTCATAATTACAGCAACATCTCTTACACATCCTGCAGTTCTAACTGGAACCACTGGTTTTCACAGCCTGCCCCAGGCCCCAATTCTGTATTTAGACTTACTGTGGGCTGTTATGTAGCTACTGCTTTCTCTGGTCAGCAGTTCAGCTGAGGGCTTCTGGAAAGATGCAATTCCAATAAAGTGCTGGATGCAGGCCAGTGAAGATATATTGCTGGTGATTTATTTTGATTTTATTCTTTAGATGAAAAAGAATCAAGACTAGATATAGGATTAATAGGAAAAAGCAGTATGCCAAAAGACACCAGAAACAAAAAAACCCCACCAATGTTGCACTGATCATGAAATACCCGGAATATTTTCCGAGATGCTGTCACTAAAATGTATCAACAGTAAGCCAAGGTTTCTTATGTTCTATAATAAATCTAGAGTATCTTCACAGAAAAAAATAATTGAATTCATGCAATAATATGAATGAGAAATATGTTGATTCTTTCTCATAAAAACAAATTGCCATTCAATGAAATGGAAAAATCATCAGAAATGTTAGAACTATGAAGTTACAAAATGCTATTTTCATATGAAACACAATGTGCCCAGGCCATGCATTGTGAAGCATATTACAGAGTCAGGAATTTAGCAAGATGCAGACAACCGTGACAAAAATAAACCAAGTAGTAATAATGATTAATTTCTCAAAAGGTGCTTTAAGAAGCATGCCCTTTAAAAGGAACTAAGATAACCTGCAATTATTTGAGAGCCAAAGAGGATTTACTTTGGGAACAACTTACTTAGTAACTGTGCACATGTAAGATTCTTTCAGCAGCAGTTTTTGGTGAACAGTCAAAGAGAGAGTAATCCAGAGCAGGTGGGCATGCAGGATTCATGTGGTAATTCCAATTATTTTCTATACTCATGATAATGCATGTCCAGTTGTTTTGTTGTTTTGTTTTTTTTTTTCATGAACTGACTCCGTTAAACATTTGTGTATTTAATATGCCTGAGAACCTATAATTAGATCATTTTTAATTATTCATCACTCTTAACTCTTCTCTTGAGTGCAGTAATTTGATATGACAGTTCTGAATACTGGAACAGCACCTTGTTCTGAGGAACTTTCTGACAATGCTTAAGCTTCTTTTTCTCATATGTGATTTTTGCCAATCCCGCAATTTTACGTGAAGGCTAATAATTGTCTTGGAATATTTGTCTTGTTATGAAAATTTGGCACTGCATCTGGAAAAATGATGCAAATTCATTTACCTAAATACATACATTTGAGCACAATGGAAAAGGCTTTTTTTTGTTTAAAAATTAAAGTGTATTTTAGGCTTATCAACCGTACTGTACTGTGACTAATTAAACTTGAAGTCCTCTGTTTATTTGCAGAACAGCTATTATGCAGACAAGGTAAGCCATGGCATGTTTCCATCCATTATTTTAGAAGTGTTCGCTTCGAGACAATCAGCAAATAATTTACTTTTCTGCTTATTCAGGACATGATCAAACCACTGAAGTTAGTATCAAGATCACAGAGACTCCAAAGAGCTCTGGACAAACGTTTATGAAAAATGCCACAAAAATACTAAGCACTACCAAGCTGTGGTATGTCATATTTGCACATACCCATTCCTGTGATCTGGACTGAGGCAACCTACTTTACATGGGCCATAATACATGTTCTTGCTCAGCAGAAAACATTTCGATAGGTTGTTAAAACAAACCTAAGGTAAAATGACTCTCTAGAAATGCTGAAAATGTTTTTAAATTCATGCACCAATTCACAGGTAAAGCTCATAATTATAGCTATGGTCACTGCTAATGTCAGGTTAAAAAGCAAATTAATATTTAATAGCATACACCAAACTAGTAATTTTACAGAAGTGTGATCTACCACAAGTGTTGAATTACATCATCAATTTACTTGATCACATTTCACCTCCTTTGTAAAAGCTGAAATGCAAATGTATTTAACTCACTCAGCTTCACTGACTTTCTCTAACTAGTATGCTTGAAATATACTTCTCCTGGAATTCCTAAACCCATGCTTAGTTTTTTCTGTAATTTTAGTGAGGCAAATGAACTATTTAGTTTCTACTCAGGTTTCTACATACAAGTAAAAAATAATCTATTTTATGTGGTATCACACTATTTTAGGTACTACAGCTTGACAGATAACAGCTGAAAGCAGAGTTTGCTGTAAGGTATCCTGAAACAGTGCCACCCAGAGTTTATGTAGGAGATGTGCTCTTCTTGCTGTAGACCTTGACATTCCCGAGTATCCACATTTCGAGCTAGTGCCTGTACAAAGGTCCAGGATTAACCTTTGAACCTCACACTGCCATTGTGCACTGATTCCTATGTACAAGCAGACTGCAACCTGAGGTGGCCACAAAAGGATGCACAAATACAATGCAAACATTATAGATACCTTTTTTTTAATTCCCTCCACTAAAAAGCAAGACTTTTGGAGTGCTTTCCTGTTTTGCTGAGTGATTGTTGCTATCATACCTCCCGCTGCCTTTGTCCCCCAGTTAAATTCAGTCTCTGACAATACACCTTCTGAAAAGATGGGGATCATCATTATGCCTTCTCCTTAGGATTTAGATGTGGAAGAACATGGCTAACTGAGTACCCCTTGTACAAAGTAGCAGAGGTGATGTTGCTGTGCCTCAAGTTCAAACACTAACCTCTGGGGACCAGTTTTTTGAAGGAGCAAGACTTTTGCCTTGCACAGCACCTATGGGTGCTGTGTTGCAGGTGCTAAAAATAGGAGCCTTGGTTTCTTGCAGTGTCAATGGAGATACATGGTGAGTTGCAGTCCTTCTATCAGAATGAAAGCATGGGTGAGTGAGGGTATGTTCCCAGCGAGTGTGCTTGCAAGAGATGGTTGGGGTCCACTGCTTCCCCTTCCTCCAGCTGGCTGAAGTGGCCTGATCTACAGGGGACTGTGGTTGGTGCTCTGTCATCCTCCCTGCAGGAGGAAGTTGCTGCCAGCCCCTATTTCACTGTACCTCCTTGGTGTATGCAAAGGGTATAGACATCCCTCTCCTAGTCCATCACTCTTTCCCCATGCAGTGCCTCTGGCTCAAAGGGGACAAATCTCTGCGGCTGTTGTGCCCACTAAGTCAAAGAAGCCCTTTGTAATACTTCTTCTGGTTCTGGGGCAGAGCAAAGTGGGTGGCATGTTGCAGGAATCAATTTCTTCTTATTAATAACTTTGGAGTCTTACTACCTGTCTCAGACTGATGTATTAGGAAATTCACTCCTATTTTTTTCCTGATGGAAGTAATGATTATGGAAGTATCACATCTCAGCAAAAAACTTTCTTTGTACATCTGGATTCTGTGTAAGGCCAGAAAGAATATTTATAAGGAGATAGATGATGGACTGAATATATTCCTTCTCCCAGCCCCGTTCTCATTCCTTGCCATCCCAGTGACCAAAAAACAAACAAACAAAAAGTTGCACCCCTGCATTGAGATTATCCTCTGCAAAATCACAGGATAGTTTGGGTTGGAAGGGACCCTTAAAGACCATCTACTCCAACCTTCCTGCAATAAGCAGGGACATCTTCAACTAGATCAGGTTGTTCAGAGCCCTGTCCAACCTGACCTTGAATGTTTGCAGGGATGGGGCATCTACCACTTTTTTGAGCAACTTGTTCCAATGTCTCAGCCCCCGCATCATAAAAATTTATCTCTAATTTGTTATCTCTAATTAAAGGCATAACTTTAATGAGCTCTAGGTGGGTGTATCTGGATGTATTAAGTCCATGGCAAAGCCTTGGTATTTATTAAGAATACACATATGAAATTGTGCATAGGTAAAGAAAGCCTAATTGTTTAACAAACTGAAGATTGGGCTGCATATCTGTATTTAATATTGAGAATACTTGCCTATACAAATCTCCCCCTACCTTTTTTCTGTCCAAGTCTTAAAAAAATTAGATGTTTGTATGTGCAAAATTCAAGTAAAATATTTTTTTATTACTTCCTTCTTTGAAGCATAACATCTATGACCTTAGCAAGGTTTTACATTTGTCCTTCTCCAACATTTCTAGTTGCCAATGTAAATACCTGCCATTATATTGAGAACATTTTGACATGTTTTTCAGGTGTTGTGACAGCTATTTCTACAAATGCTTTAATGGAACAGTTGCGTTTAAAATACCAACAAAGGCCATGGACTGAAACTCTGAAACATGTTTATTTTTGCATGGTAAGAATCACAGATTAGGTGAGAGAAGGATATATGGTATAAGAGTATGTTTCCAAGGTAGTTAAAAAATTGTTTGACTTTCAGAAACAACAAGCAAAACCAACCAAACAAAAAACCCTATGCAATCCAAAACCAACCAAAAGATAACTCCGATAAAAACTTGGTGCCTAGTATAGACTGGCTCCCAGTTTTTCTTATGACAATAGATTATGAAAGTTTCCTGCCTAATTTTAACACTTTAGGGGTTGTTTCTTGCATTATTTTAACTATTCAGGAGTTAGTACCAATTGTTTACTAGTTTAGGTTACTTTCCATTCATTATCATTACCATATTAATGGTATGTAAAGACAATTTATTGCCTATAGGGCTGGGAGAAAATACTGGTTTTTAGAAACTGGTCTGAAATCTGCTATCTAGACTTTCTGCTGCTGTGATATACCTTAAGTCATTCCATGCTTCTTGTCCTTCCAGTAGCTAATTTAAGAATCATCTTTGTAAAGAGTAGATTAGCACAACTGCTGTGAGCTCGCTATAAAAATTCCCACTTGTTTCCATGCTTCTTTTTATTAATGCTTAACTGAAGCCTTACTCTGAAAACGTCCTGAATTTGAACAAAGTGAAAACTCTTCAGCAGTGAGTGTTCTTTATTAATTGAAGTGTGAAGTACGAGAAGTTCTCAGACAAGAACTCAAAGAGAAACTGGGAGATTTTGCTTGCTACTGATGTGAATATCTTCAGCTGAAACCTGTATCCCAATCTAACCACGTACTCCTGTGGCACTTACTGATCTATTTGCTCAGGCAGATTTTTTCTAAAATAAAAACACAAGTATTTTCTTAGCTTATCTCTAGCTTCACAGTGAAATTAGGTGACATATCTAGTGATCACCTCAAAAGGAAAGGGAATGGAAAGCCACTCCTTGCTCCAAAGGCATCTGGTATGTAATTACTGCACAACAATGTCTTCACGAATCCATTCAGTACTGCCATTTCAGAGATAGCTCCAATCGTAGGTAACCTCTGTGTTTGACAAAAACAAATAGCCAGTGTTTTGTTGCACAGGGCACCGGTGTGCTGTGTCTCTTAGCTAGTAATTTAAGGAATCTTTCTCTGTCTCTTGTTTTCACAAATGTGCTAGGATAACCCACTTCGAAGGCCTGTCAGTAATGCTCCAGATGGTCCATTGCTTTCTTGCATGGAGAAGATAGAGAGGACATTAAATGGTAATGAGCTGTTGGATAACTCAAAGTATATTTTTTAATATTCTGTGGAATCTACCAATCCTTCTCTATGATGTTCTTCACAAAGAGGTCAAAAGTACAAACACAGAGGTGGATAAGAGACAAGAGACTTGCGACTTGTCTTTGGGCTAAGCCTTCAGGCTATAGCTATTCTTAAAGCCTGAGAATATTCTCTACCCAGCACAGCACTTATTAATTATAGACTAATAGTTGTCGTTAATAAGAAGTCATTCAAGAGAATATTTTCTCATTACGTAAATCATATCATTTAAAGCAAGATAATACTGGTTCTACTTCTTGATAATTGCAGTTTGATTAAATTGCATTTCTGGTTTTTGCAGCTAAATCCATGTTTTCTGTGATGAACACGTTGGAACTTTTATCCAGACAAAAAGGGTAAGTTTGTTTATGAATAAATGCAAATGAGCAAGCATGGCCTCAAGTCCAGAGAGGAATAGCTGGATGGCTTGTCGAGAATGTTATTTTTTAGCTCAGTGTTCTAATGGAGTGTATTTGCCTATTTTGATTAGCCCTTTGTGGAGGAGGTTGTTGGGTAAAGAGAGGGCATAAATGCCTACATCCCAAAGCTGCAGACTGAGGTTGATAGTTTTGAGCAGACCAACATGATAATGCAAAGAGCAGAGCACAAATACTTGCCTGGTTGGATAGTTTTCAGAAGCTGAGCCAAGGAAGAGTTATTTTTGAGGTATCCCTGGTGTCTCTTCCCACGACCAAGTGAACTATATTCATTTCCTTTCTTAAGTGACAGGATTTTTATATATACAAGCTTTTTTTTTTTTTTTATTTTTCTCCTCAGACTTACTGTTCATGTTAGCCCCAGTGGGACTGCCTGCTACATAACATCAATGATGTTTTATGTAGAAATTCAGCTGGAGAAGGATGGAGATGTGATGGATGTAAAGTTGGCTCACTTTGAAGAAGCTCCTGTGGTAAAATTATTTTTCTCTGTCTCTCACCACCCTGTAGTCTCCCACCTGGCTTCCAGCTGCCATGTCAGAAAGGTTTTGACTTCCTTTTGGTCTTGTCACACTTGCATTCCTGTGCATGACACTAGCTACCTCTTTAGGCATCTGAATCTCTCACCTAAACTTACAACTCAGTTACAGATACTAAATACTCTAGTGCTAAGTATTACAGTAAAAGTCAGCTGACAGGCCCACCTTCCAAGGATGTTGTGGTATCATGCATAAATATTTTTATTTTCATACTTCAATGTTACTAGTATATAGTAAATAACAGGTGCTTAAAATATTTTCCTACCAAGATGTAGTGCAATATATTCTCAATGGATGTCTTGGAGCTATTCTGTTTTTTCTTCTGACTTCTTTGGGAGTATATGTATTTCTACTAGTGGGGATGTTTTTCTAGGAAATTTATATTAAATTATTTACAGAATATCATCCTGAAGTTCACATATCATGTTCTGCAGTTGTTACAGGGTTACAGACAATCCTTCAGATCAAAGATATAACAACAAGCTGTTGTGGGGGGTTGGGGAACATAAACTCTGTTTTTTATCAGTAAGTATCCAAATTATTACATTACCTTGGAGTTAATTTTGTCCATTGTTTTTAGCTGAAGTCAGCCCTGGAATTTCAAATTGTTCATTTAACCAGCACAGGTCTGTTGATCACTGAGTGCTGGGCAATATCATTAGAATGGAAATGCATATTCAGAGAATTGTAGCACTACCAACAAAAGAAAAACTGGCCAAGATGCAATTTTTTTTTTCTGGAAAGACTATTTCTGTTATTTTTTATTGTTATTGTTACAAAACAAGCTATTTCTGTTAATTTTATCCTCTTTCACAGAGCCTTTGTTCTTCCAATTATTATAGTAATATTTGTCTTTAGCTATTGCACTGTTAGTCTTGTTTTTGTGTGTTGGGGGTTTTATTATGCTAACCATTAGCTACTTAAAAGTAATGGGGATCAAGCTTATCATTACTAATGAAATGCTTGTAAAAGATGTGTCACAAAGGATGGCAAGAAAGATGAAACTCCTGTCTCTTATTCCTGTAGGTTTGTGATGACTTGGTGCAGCTTCTAAGGTAAAGAATAATGTGTAGGGTTTCATGTTGAATGGTAAGGAATTCCTGATGCTAGAACCATTCCAGTGTAAAAACTGAAGAGGGGAAAAAAAAAAAAAAAGGAAAGAGAATCAGGAAACAATAATATGAATCCAGAAAACAACAGAAGAACTGACACCTTTTTGGATTCCATTATACGTGGGAAGTTGTAACTATTATTACCTGCTTCCAGGTTGTAAATTCAAGGCTAAAACTGTAACAAATATAATTTTGAAAAGGTACTCCACGCATTATTTCTTTCTCAAGTCATTCCACTGAATGTATCTGCTTCAGTGGAGCAACGGTAGAGAGTAATCCCCAGTACACTGGCTCTAGTTGCCAGTCAAACACAGCCTTGGAATACCTGTCTTGATTGCAAGAATTGCAAATGCCTTTGTCTTGATTGCAAGAATTATAGAACTACTTGGACCCATAGTTTTGGTAATGGACTGATGATGACAATTCAGAACTGGCAGATTTACAGATATGAACTAGGTATTACTTTTCCTTTCCTCCTTCCATCAAATACTAAACAGTCTTTGTATTGTCCTTATGCAAATACTTTAACTACATGTCCTTCAGGCTTCTCTCAAAGCAGTGAAAGCAAGGTGGTATCACATGGCCTGAGTTTCTTTGACAATGCCGAGGGGGAGATGTGACCCCAATTTTCTCATGCAGCAGTAGGGCACTATATATATATATATATATATTTATTTATTATTACCATATTTTGTTCTGTCTGAGTAGTTGGTGTTCCAGGTCAGGCCATCCCTTTAAAAGTCTGTTTAGAAGTTCTTCAGTGAATATGATCAAGGTTCCAGGTTTTAATAATAATGAGTATATTTAGGAAATTAGATTCTTATTTAAATACTGTGGCAGAATAGTAGAAACAGAAGGTAAAAAGAGAAAGAATAATCATTGACCTTGAGTGTTTAATCTCTCTTTTATATTATTCATCATCCGTTTTTCCAGCCCTCTTTTTCCTCAAAAATGAAGTTATATTAGCTTTATGGGTGTAAACATCTATGTCTTAAAGCTTGAACTTGTATTTTCCTAGATTTTTGACTTCCAGTGATGTTAATGCCAGCAGTTTGGCTCTGAACATTGTTATATAGTTACCATTGGTACTGTGGGTGCTACATCTCTGCCTTTCTGGTTTTTTTAAGATTTGTCACAAAGCACAAGTATCCCTTCTACACCTCCTGGTGTAGTAGTTTATTTGGTTGTAAGGCAGTTTGTTATATGTGCAATGTTTCCCATGAGTCTTAAAATAACTATAAAATCAAGATGAACCAGCCAGCTAATGCATAGGCTGGTGCTGTGTCTGTTCCTGCACCACGCATGCCTGCTTCCCTCCTTTTTCCCTGCTTCCCCAATAGTCTAGCTGGAAAGAGACAGTGGAGAGCTGAGTGACTTGTTTACGTTCCAGTTTTGAAAGGGTTTGTCCCAATGTCAAAGTCCAGGCAAGATTATTTTGTCTCTGCTGATCCACATTGCAGCCACATCTGCATAGGAAGGGAAGGAAGGTCTTGAGCTGTCTGTGTGACTGCAGCACCAGAGTCTAGTAAGGCTTGTAAAACTCATGTAAAATCTACTTAAGCAGGTGAGTAAATACCTGGTGGGTTAGTCTGAACAGAGCTCCAGGCTGTCACAGCAAGTCAGAATCTGCAGGAATTCTGGAGTTTGAGCAGTCTGAACCATTCCTTTACAAACCAAGCCACTTGTTCCATTCTTTTTTTTTCCTTTTTTTTTTTTTTGATTGATGTATCTATCAGTTGTATTTAAGGTCTGTCTCTCTCACATAGTGCTGTGAAGTGCAGCATTAATACAGTTTTGATATTTTAATGAAAAGAGCAATGTACACATGGATGGTATTAGGGAAGTAGTACTACATGACCAGCTTTATTGGAACATCAGGAAAAGCGTTTTGCAGCTGATGAGCTGTCAAATTTTTGTTTCATGTACATTTATTGCTTTTAGTAGTGCCTACTTCAGTGCCAGTTTCAGCTATAATTACAGTGCTTCTTGCAACAAAACCAAAGGTTCACATTTTCTGGTATTTTCTAAGAAAATTTAAAATCAGTACTGCTACTTCATCTGGTAAGGAGGGGGCCTCTGTCACTCTGAAATGGTGCCTTTTCTAGCAAGTTACGTATAAAAGTTATTTTCCACCTCATTTAGTAGTGTGATAGTTATTATTTCTTTTTGTTAGGATGAAGAACTATGATGCCTTTGGAAAAATACTGGAAGACCTGTCAAATATGTATCAAATTCCAGGAAACAGGTTGCAGTTATTTTTTACTCAAAAACTTTTGAAATCCATAGCCTAACTTTCGTTTACTTACAAAAATAATAAATTGTCTCTTCTCTCTCCCAGCGAAATGAAAGCTAAGGGATATCTTGCTTTGCAGGCCCTTGAAAAAGACCTTTATTCAATGTCTCTTCTAGACAGGTAACTTATAGTCTGTCTTTGTCCCTTTACCTCTACCCACACCCCTTCATTTCACTAAAAGACAAGTTAACTGATCTAATTATAGAGCAGGATGTGGAAGGCTAATGAGTTTTCTCCCACTGGAGAGCTTGAAGCCTTTGTCAACACCAGACATGCCTAACAGGATGATCTACTGACCTCCTGTGCTTTATCTAAGAGACTTCCTGGGAAACTGGTTGGTTAGAGAGCTTGGGAGTGCGTGCACGTGACCACCCACTGGGAGCACACAGTGCATCTGAAAGTCAGCAGTCATGTTTAGATCTCCCTGTGGCAGAAGTAAAATAGACCTTTTGGGGTTCTGTTGTTTGGGTATCTCATTTTGTCCTCAAGTTTTAGATCAGGAGTAGTGGATGCCATCTTTCCTCCTTCCTTTTCTCATTTCTCCTTTCAAAGAGTAGGATTACAGATAGATGGGGAACAGAGTTTCCTAAACCTTCTGGTAATTGTACAAGGATTTTCATTATTTTCAGCAAATCAGAGTTGAAGGTAGTGCTTTCCTTTTGGATTTTTGAAATATATTCTCTGATATCTTGCCTATTAAGTTACATACACATACCTTGGCAGGTATGGCCTTCTGTAACTTGAAACACACTCTTGGATTATTTTTGCAGTTTTCCCTTATGAAGCATAACACTATGAACTAATATGCTGTATCCTTGCTGGTCACAGATATATCAGTAAATATTATTTATAAGTCAAATAGATTATTTGTCCCATCTATACTGTAAGTTAATGCACTGCAGAGTTAGTACACAGCTATGTAAATATATGGCTGTATGTAATCAGCTATATGAACACATTTGAGGTCAGAGACTGGTTCTGTTCAAGTTAGTTTATCCAAGTTATGTCCTCATTCTTTGCTCAGCCAGTTGCCACTCTTAATATTTTTGACCCCCTTCATTTCTGGTAAATAGTGCACCAAAACGCAACATGAAACAGCTCAGATACAGGGAAAGTGGAAACCCAAGTCCTAGGAGTAATGCATGTGTGGAGTTGTGGTGTTTTGGAAACTGGACATACAATCTACTTCCAAGAAATCATTGTCTCTTTTGATTAAGGACACAAATTACATTAGCCTAGCTAGCACTGCAATGCAGGAAACACTAATTAAGATGTGTTTTGAACTAGAACACAGGATCTAAACAGAGTTACTGAAGTACTTAATGGAAAAGTAGGACACCTGGTGCCAAGAACTGGAGGTGATTTTTTTTCTTTTTCTCCCTTTTTTTTTTCTTTTCCCTTTTCTGAATTCAAAGAATTGTAATCAAAAAACATTACTGAGTTGATCTTTGTGTACAGGAAAGATCCTCTACTATAAATAAAACCTGCTGTAGGGACTTACTGTGTTTGTATTCTCAGATAATGTACAGACATACAGAACATATATTGAACATGTATTGTAAGTGGAGATGTACTCTTACAAGGAATCTCCTCTGCCCATCTGCAGTGTTGGTTTTTTCACCTTTATGTCAAGGTATCCAACATATTTCCTCTATTGACCTGTGTAGTAACCATTATTTTTTTATTCCTCAGGCACCCCAATGAACATTGAATTTTACATTTCTCCCTATCAAGTTTTGGAAGCAGAACTAAATAATGGTAAAGCTATTTCAGCTATTCTGCTATTTCAGCAGAAATAACTAACATGAAAAATTTTTCAATACTACCTGTTTCATTAAGCAAAGTTAATTAATGAAAGCTCAGAAAGGAAAGTTAAAATTCTAGTTTAGTAGAACAGTTTATGTGATGCACTTTAGCACAGTTTTAATGTCCCTCAGGAAACTATTTTCCATTTCTTGGTTGTTGACTCAGCTATTGCTGCTATCATCTTTGGGCAACTTTGGCATTTTGGGTGTGGTCAGTGCAAGCTTCTCCTCGCTGCCCACACCACTGTGGCTGTCAGTTGGACCTGACCTTCCAAGTCCTTACCATTGTATGTTTTGCATGCATAGGATTAATGTACACTAAAACAAGGAAAATAATGCCGTTCTCTTTCTCCCTCAGGTTCCCAGGTATGTGGAACAAAAACAGTTGTAACTGTTGAAAGCACGGATACACTTCACAAACTCCCTCTTTCTCCATTAATTGTAGGTCCTCAAGCTAGAGAGGACAGGTGAGGCTCTGGACACTTGTCAATATAGAAATGGATTTACAAAACACTGGCACTGACTTCAGCATAACTTATATTTAGCATCTGCTGAAACAGGAAGCTCTGTTTTATTTATGCCTTTATGCTCCACAGCTACACCCTCTATAATCTCTGGCTTTTATGGTTTTCCCAAATAGACTTCAGAGGTATTGTGTTCATATTTAACTGTGTCAGTTGCATTGATCTATGAATTTATTCATAGATTTGAAGCCAGAAAGAGCCACTGGAACAAAATTACTTAACTTCCTAGCATTCAACAAGCAAGTCCTTCATAGATTCACAGTAAAGAAAGCATATACTGAAAGATATTAAAATACACAAAATAGTTTGTCATCCCACTATGGGTACTGACACCTCATCTCTCTCTACCTCAGTGCTGTCTGGAGGGAAAGTCTGAAGTAACTTTCCAAAATAAAATACTTCAGAATTATTTGTAAAAAACATCACTCAGTTTCTGTGTCTCGCTTTTCCTTTCTGCCAGTTTTCACTGACATGAAAACGTGAAAGCATGTTTTAAACTGTTAAAAGTTGCATTTATAAAGCAAAACATTTCTCAATTCAGAAAATGTATGGAACGTAATAAACTGCTAGGGACCTGATAGTGGCCTTGCAGTAAGACTCTTTGTTATGGCAATTTCTGTAAAAAGGTTTCATTCTGACAACTTTTTTCCTAGCAACCCTGCTTTTTTGCAATTGACCGATGAACTCGGCATGGATTTGCCAGCTCTTTTTGTTCTGAAGTTTCATCAGCCTGTTCCAATGTCCTTATCCAGTATTGAAGAGATACAGAAGCTCACAGGCATGTTATAATTGTTTTTTAAGACTAAGTACTTCTGTGACTATGCATTGCTTATTTGCTTTTACCTTCCCAGTGTTAACATTGCAAGAGGAAAAAGTTGTTTCTGGGGCAGAACATATTCTGTTCTATCAGTCCAAGTGTAACATTTAACAACCAGTGCAAAACACAAAAGTTCTAAGAAAGATAGGACAATTACAGGCAAAGTTAAACACTCTACCTCAAATTCCCAACAGCAAAAAAGGGGAATAAGAAAGAAAATCAGTGTTTTTGTCTTTTCAAAACATTGGGTTTGTTTTTAATAGTAGCTTTCATAACCTACTGTCATAACCTAATTGCTAATAAAAATAATGACCTGGTTTCAGGAATTCAGATTTCTGGCTTGAAACCAGCTCCACTGTATGAGCTAATTGTTCAGTCTACTCTTAAAGAAAAATGCAGTGAAGACTTGTCTACAAAAAAATCTTGTTTCCTTGTGGTAAGTATAGTGTGCATTTGACACACACTGTGCTGTTGCGCAAGATATATATACTGAATTACCATTTCCCCATAAGCAAGAAATGCAGGTTTCCCAGAATCCCAACAATATTTAAATGCTCTTTAGGAAATAGTTCAATTTACGAAGCAGTATTAGATCCTTTCAAGTAAGTGAGCTTCTCATCCTCATTAATGACACACTGTGTGCTTGGCTGCTGAAGTCATAGTAATTTGTCTCTGTGTAACCCAAATATTTACTCTTCTAAAAATTGCTCAGAACTTTATCATCAATGCCTCAAAAAGAAGGAAACTTATTGACTGGTGTGAGGAGCAAGTCCCAAGAAGGTACCTACCTAGATTTTTGAAGATCTTTATCATGCTGCATGTCACGCTGTTTTAACAAAAGAGATTTCTTAATTAGATAAAACTGAGACTATTGATTCCTTTCAAAGAGACTGGCAGGAAGAAAAATATAAAGTGTTTCAACAGTGATGCCATTGCTATCTAGAGGCGAAGAAGGCTTTCCTTTTAATAACCGCATTATTGAAATACAGTTACTTAGGCTGCATTAGATGTAAAGTTTTAGAATAGAAAATTGTGGCTAAGATGCTTTCTGCCAGACTTACATACAGGGCAACTACAAGACAAGCTTCAAAGATCTACTTTTTTTTTGCTAGGAAACATTAATTTTGCAATTCATGGCAGCAAAAGAAAAGGGCGCTTTTCTCTCTGTTCTACTAACAGTGTTTGTAGAGCCCATTGCCTGCTTAGTTCTTGGACCTTGAGGTGGTGGTACAGAAGGTAGTAGAAAATTTTGCACCATGCTAAAATAATGTTTGGCAAAGCTCTTCTCTTCTGTAAGATGTAATTAATCTGTCAGTTCTATTAGATGCACGTGAAAGGCTCTGTAACTTTTCAACAATTCCCTAAAATATTTGTACTTGGTGGGAGAAGGTTTTACTTCTGAGTTTAAAGATTTTACTTCTAGAATTACTAAATTGCATTCTAACCTTGAAATGAGTGCTGGGGAAATTCTTTTGGTCCATGAACACACAAGGAAAAGCTATTCAGCTTTTGTTAATGTAGACCCTCCTAATTAACTGCCCTGCCCTGTTCTTAAGGGGACAGTTCCCATTTGGCATCCTGAAGTAGGTAACACAATAGTACACTTCTAATTTTGTCACAGAATCACTGTCAACGTGGACCCGTGGTAAATTTTTCTTACTACTTCCTCCTCTTCTTCAAGTGAAACATCAGGAGATATTCCAGCCAAACATACCTCTCCAAAGAAAGTAGTAGTGATGGAGGCTGGAAAAACATCTCATGTCCAGATTTCCGGCAAAACTGCTATCCTGTTTGTGCAACTATCAAAGCAGCATTACTATGATATTATCTTGGTCACTAACATTTCTGTAGCCTATAGGGCTCTTAAAAGTATTTGGAAGAATTGGTGATACTTCAACTCCTGACCACTTGGCTCTGGGTATATATGCCTAATTTGGATGCATTTGGGAGGGAGAGTGGATCTCATTTAGCTTCCTCTAAGGATTATGTTTCTACTAGAAATGCAGAGATATGGTGGACATGCTAGAAATATATCTTTCAAAATTATTTTTGTTGTCAGTTTGTACAACTGCCTGATAACATCAAGCTTTACTTTCCTGTTTTCAGTCCTTGAAATATCACTGTATTTGTTGCTTAGTCTCTTCCAGATTGCCCAAAGCACTGTTACTTCATAAACAAAGGCTCAGAAAAATCAGATTTAGGAGGAGCCTTTGTCAGTAAAATCCCATTTAGCCATCCAAAGTGTGTGCCTGGCGTAATAGAGATTCTTCGGCATCAAGTGGCATATAACACTCTTATTAGCAGCTGTGTCTCTGAGAAGCATATAAATGAAGGTAAATGGTGTGGTTGGAAGTGATGGCAGAGTATTAGAGACAACTAGTTTCTAAGTTGGGTATTAACAGATTTTATTGCTCCCTTGCCAAAACTGTCATTACTTGTGGAGTATCATAAAAGATAAAAAATTCTTAACACTGTATTGAATTTTTTTTTAACATCTCCTAGGCCTGGCACTTCTATAAGCATAAACTAAGTTGTCAAAGCAATGAATAATTAGACTATCATATCAGTATTTTTAAAATTCTGGCATGTAATTCAGCCAGAGTCCAACTTCAATGGTGGATATCACTAAACAGTAATTTTATTTCTAGATGATTCCGAACTGGTTTACTTTGAAGTGGTACCACACAAGAACACCAGCTTTTCTGTCTTTTTCCTTCATCCTGTGAAAGAGAATTTAGCCTGTGGTATGTGTGGAATAATTGCTACTGTCCTCTTTACTGAGCCGACAAGGGATTGGTTCTATCTAGGCTCTTGCACTGCTTCTCTGTTTTGTTAACATTCTAAGGGCCACTCAACAGCATGCAGCCCATGAAAAACACAAAGTAAACACTTGTGTATAAACTACTTACTAAAAGGTGTTCTGTACTCAGAATAATACAGAAAGTAAATGCAAATATTCAAGTCCTGTTTTGTCTTGCCCTGCATTTAATTAATAAATTCTAACTTCTACTATATCTGATTTAAGTATATTAAGGAAAACCAAGTCATGCAAATACATTGCTGCAAACCTCTTTCCACTGATTTCAGTCTTACATCTCTTCAAGCATTAAAATGAAAGGATGGTTTTCAATGTTCATAAATATTTCAAAATGAACATTTTTCTGTTCTGTTCCTTCTTAGTGGTAATTGATGTTATAACCTCTAGAGAAGTCCAATGTCACCTTCATTTAAATCCTCAAGATCCACCTCTAAATTCTAGTGATGATTTCATAGCAAGAGCTGTGAAACGGTAAGTAATTTTGTTTTGTAACAGTTGGAATAAGCATCAGATGTCCATTTAATGGAAATACCATGTACATTCATAATGCCATTAACTCAGCAACTGGAAAACTTCACTCTAGTAAAAAGCTGTAATACAATAGTGGGAATAAGTTACTTCAGTGACTTAAGTATCTCTTTCAAAAATTTTAAACATTAATAGTAATGAAGAGTTTCTAGTAGAAAGCATGTGGAAGCAGGGAAAGACTATTGAATGAAGAGTTTTACTTTTTATAAAGATGTTCCTCTGAAGACTCTAGCTGATGACAGTCTCATGTCTAGCATAACTTAGAATAGCATGGAAAGGTCTTTTTACACATCTACCTAATAGTAATCAGTGCATCTCTTCAGAAAGTGAGGTGTATATGGCATGTCTACAACACTGTCTCTGGCTTGTTTTCTGAAAAAATTCCAACAGAGCTAGTTGTTGTGATACATGAACATAGGCTAGACAAACTGATTCAGAACATAGTCTGAGAGCACTAATTGTTTTGGTATAAGCTAGTACACAACTATTAGCTGTTTGATGACAACAAAATCAACGCAGGTTGGATTTTGAACCTGATTTTAAACTAGGTACCATTTTTGGAACCAGGTTAAGACTGGGAAAAAAACTCCTCCAGTGTAGAGTGTTTTAGAAAAGATATGCTCTGTACCTGTGTTATACAAAACATGAAGGTTAAAATTATAAAACTCAACAAGAATGAATATATTTCAATATTCTTAGTTTTGGTTTTCACTAGAAGCACCCTTATGACTTTTTTTTTTTATCAGACCCTCCCACACTGTCAGTCAAAGCTTCTTTGCACACTTAAGTTCAGAGATTCAGCACTGCATTTCAGTGTGTCAACATGTTTCTGGTACAGCACATGTAGTTTATATTGTGGTAACAATGTAACACCAGGTTGTACAAGACAAAAACATAAAGAGGTAACACTGGTTTTCATTCAGGTGTCAGCCACAGTTTAAAAAAAAGAAGTACTTTAAAGAATGGATAAAGTCTGTAGTAGTGACTAATGCGTCATTTCCTTCTTCAGTTGCATGTCAGTCCCAGTTGTTATGAGAGCTGTTTTCAGGAAAGCTGCCAAGGTGAAAGCTGACAGTGAAACACAAGACATGGAACAACCACCTGAACCACAATCAGAGCAAACTACAGATCCTAATAGTCTCAGAGAAAGCCTTTCTGGGGCTGGTCAGCAAGACTGGGTAGTGACAGATAAGCCAAATAATACAGACAGCACAAAAGAAAATCTCTCTACAGCCAAACTGGAAACTCTGGGTGATAACATGGAAAAACAGTAACCCCTCACTATGCACCGACACTTTGTGGAGGAAGACAATTCCATAGCTAGTATAGAAGCTGATATGATAGACAAAAAAACTGATGGCTTTATAAGCAAAAATAAAGTCTACTTAGTAATTTGTGAATGTTGTCTCCTCTTTGCAAACTTTTAAATATGGAAAAGTAATTCACTTGAATCTGCATTTTTAAACATCCAAATCTGGAAAGTCTAAAACTATTCTATTACCCTTTTATTTTGTCTTGCTACTGAAAACTTGTTACTGAAAATGTCCAAAATCATCGTGGCAAATAAGATTCCCTCTAACACTGTCTTTTTATTGTTAGAAGGTAAGGCATTACTTCATTCTCAGTCAAGAGATGTGTGTGGCTGACAAAGTTCCAGCCTCAACGCTGACGCTGATACAGAACTTTTTTCACTTATTTATGCATTTTTAGGAAACAAAGAAATTAATGTTCATTGGTTTTAAGTTACATAATTCTCTTCATTAATTAGTATTCTATCCCCTTTTAGTTATTGATTTCTTTCTCTTCATGCTAATCTGGTCCACATCGTTTATTCCTTTTTTTATCTTTTTCTGTGTCTCCAACTTCCAGGCCTTAATCTCCTCTATATCTTCTGGTTACTCCAATGTCCTTCAATGGCCATAAATTTAAGATCCTGACACCCAATCTTCAAATCCCTTTCGCTTTGTTTATAGAAGATTGTCAGGCTTAGTTTTAACAAACTTAAGGTTTCAGTGATTCAGTGATCAAAGTAAGTCTGTGAAGAAACTGAACTAATGTTGGTTTAAAGTGGGCACTGCTTACACTTAGTTAAAACAACTAATAAAAATTAGTTAGGGAAGTTAAATGACTTCCAACACTGTCTGCACCATATTCTACCAGAATATGGAAGAAATCTGTGTCTAACATACATGATACAGTCTATAACACAACACAGGCATTTGAAGAAAAGTAATGTTTATCCATGTCAACATTATGCTAAATACATTGAGAAAAAGTTCCTTGAACAATTTTTGTATATACACAATTAATGCAGACGCCCCTCTTTGTCCACTATTTCATAAATACATTCAATGCAAGACTCTGAACTGCAGTTCTGCTTACCCCTAAAGCAGAAGTGGTACGGAAAGGAAACCAAACTTACAGTCCGCGAACTCTGACAGGATAACAGAGTCTTTAGTAACAATGTGGTAAACTCAGGCTCTGAAGAACAAGGAATTTTTGCCTTAGATTTTTTCTGGCCTTAAAGTATGAAAAGGTTTTGTGATTTTTTTTAAATTATAGTTGACTGATCAAAATCTTAAGTTTGCCTATGTCTAGACTCCCTTTGTCTCCAATATGAAGGCGTTACAAGAAACTTTCAACAAGTAAACTGTTAACTTACTATAAATCAGTTTAATTAATGTAAAACAGAAGCAATCACAAAGAAAAAACTTTGTTAACAGAGCAATCTACAGCTACAGTTAAAACAAGTCAAATATAGACTATTGGCACAGAAGTACAAAGTAATCAGAAATAGGCATATGTGGCTGATGTGTTTCTAAGAGGTGGTGAATAAGCTTGGCTTACTTGAAGAATTTGAGAAAAATATTATTGGAATGTGGGAAAGAGCTCAGGCTAGAGGGACTGCCAAAATAAGTACAAAAATAACACAAGGATGTTCATTAGACTGGAAGCATGTTCAGTGTTGTCTGCCATGGTAAGAGTAGATGTCTAAGAGTAAAACAATGGAATTGTCAGCAATTCTGCATTTGAGGAAAATTGTGTGTTTTCAGCAAAAGTGACAAATAGAACTATATAAGGAGGCAAAAATAGTCTTCAACAGTGAAAGTGCATTGCGTCATGGTTACAAAAGGTAAGACGAAGAATTTGACGAAAGGTGACTAGAGTTACAGCACTCTAGGAATCAGCAGCAAATCATGTTCTGTTTTGCACACAGCATATCATCATCAGCAGCTTATTCTGCAAAAACACTGACCATTTCCATAGCACTGAGCATTTATTCTTTAGAATAATTCTAATTCTTTAGAGGGGACCAATTTAGAGGGACCCACTTCATTTCCAAACTGCTGCCATGAAAAAAATGAGGGTGAAATGGGAGCTCCTGACACAAAACAGAAACATGTTTAGTAACTCTTTGTAGAGCTTTAGTCATTGCCCCCTTCTGTGAATGCTACCTTTAAGATTGAAAGTGAGGGGTTTTGCCAGGAGCCAAAATCATGGTGAAGATTTACAAAAATTACTCATCCTGTAAAGCACCAAAATCAGATTTTCCTAAAACAAAAGTGATGCATCAGCCTGTACATGGCCCACAAACTAAGAATCAAAACCAGCTGTGGTAGTTTTAAGCACCATGAGGCAGAAAAACTAATGTTCCAGTTCCTGGACATGATGGAGTATATCCAGTGATAAGCCCAGTTGCTCTACTAACCAAAGAGTCTGCTTTTTAACCCAAGCAAGGGTTGACTTTTCAGGATCTGTGCAGAGGTTTGCCTTGCTGCGCTCAGACTGCAAGGAACCAACCTCACCATTATTCCTATGAATGTTTTCACAGGAGCTGCCAGTGTCTTCGTGTTTTCCATCTTTAACTTCCTTGTACTCTGTCCCAGCTGTGTGATTAAGGTCCATGTCCTGAACAGAGTCTAAAATGTGTCCAAGATGTGGCTGTTCTTCAGTAGAATTCAGATACTTAAGCACATCATCTTCATGCTTTCCAACCACATCAAGAAGATTATTTATTGTACTTAAAGCAGAATCATGTCCATTAAAATGACACCAGGATAAGAGAGCACTGAAAAGTGAACAACAACAAAAGTGATTATATGCATCTACGTAGATCTCCAGTTGGTGGAGGTAGATAGCAATGTGACAAGGTACCTATGAATCATAAATACTTTTATGTATCATTCACGTTTTATGGAAAATTCAGGCAATAGAACTAAATATTAAGCTTAAAGATGTAGATTCAGACAATTTTGAAAGATCAACTGAAAGAGATTTTTTAAAATTTCTACACCCATACAGACATTCTCTGTTTTCAAGATCTGGGAATTCTCAGGTTGCTCACTTTGTACAGTTTTACAATGGGGGGGGGGAGCGGTTGTTTGGTTTTTTTTGGTTGGTGTTTTTTTTTTTTTGGTTGGTTGGTTTTTTAATTAAAACAAACAAAAAACTGCATGCGTGTTCCCTTGTTACACACCCTCCACATACACTTGACTTTAAGGAGTTTGTAACCTACTTCAGCGTTCCTTTGAACTGGCCACATGTAATCATCAGTTCGGCACCGTGTCTGTAACCTTGATTAAAGCCTGTCTGCAGTGCAAGTTCTTTCCCGGCCTCAATTCCATCCCTATAGCCTTCCTGTAACAAGAGCAGTGAAACAGGTTGTTCACAAGATGACAAAGTGGACCTATGACAAATACGTAACAATAATAAAAAAAAGTTTAAACAAGTATCACAAGTATTCAATCTCTTAAGTTACAGCTTCTATATTTGAACATCCTTTACAGCTACACCCCCACTGCCAAACCAAAACATGATTGTTGCAGTGTATTATGATTTACTGACCTGTAAGATGCAGTTTTTTACTTTTCCCAAAAGGATCCCCAGAAAGTCAGAAAATAGGGAAACTACTTTTAGAAAGATCAAAAAAGTAAGACAAATCTGCAGGAAAGCATGTTTTCTTTAATGATTACCAACTCCTTTGTGAGAAATGGATTTAGGAATACCACATATGGACTTCTTTTTTCTATCTAAAAAGATATGCAGGCTGCCAAGTTTCCCCTTTAGGAGAGGTACTCTCCTATCTGTAATCCATCTACATGGAATCCTTTTATTTTCACAAAGCTAACTGCTGAGCATTCCTCCTTTATTTCCTGGACCTCACTCCATTTAAGAGTTATACCAGAAAGAGACAGTGATTGACTGAGTCACATATAGATACACTTAACACTGGGGCTGCTTTCTTTAAGAAACAGCTAATGATTGCTATAGAATATGGTGCAGACAGTGTTGGAAGTCATTTAACTTCCCTAACTAATTTTTATTAGTTGTTTTAACTAAGTGTAAGCAGTGCCCACTTTAAATCAACATGAGTTCAGTTTCTTCACAGACTTACTTTGATCACTGAATCACTGAAACCTTAAGTTTGTTAAAACTAAGCCTGACAATCTTCTATAAACAAAGCGAAAGGGATTTGAAGATTGGGTGTCAGGATCTTAAATTTATGGCCATTACTTTCTTTATATTATAACCACATTACAAGATTACATAGAATAATTATTAACATTTTTCACACCAAAATTGCAAGTTGTGAAAGTGAAAACTCCTATTTGCTCATGGTGGCCTTTGTAGAAAAATAGTCTGGAGCACAAATACTTATTTTGCCCAACATGCAACTCTAACTTCAATACCACTTCATGATTTTGCAGTATCTACTCATAAAAAGACTGGAAAACCAGTCTTTTCATGGAACTCATATGAAGGAAACTGCAACAGGTCTGCTGTAATACCCTTCCTCATCAACTGCCTACACATCAGTTTCCATTCACGTTCTTCAGCCAAACACTGCTCAACTGTGAGCAGACAAGCCCTACTGGCCCCACTCTGAATGACATGCTATCTGTCGAACTAACCTGTTTATGAACTTGTTTTGTTCCCTGTAGAACTGCAGAGAGGCAACAGCTGTGGAAAGCAGCTTTCATAAAATATATTTTTCACTAAGAGAATAAATCAACCAAAGACCTACACAGACCACAACGCCCAGTTGTGGTTGCACATGGAGTCACACATCTTACAGTCTGACTGATGAGTAACTCTACTCAAAACCCCAAACAGCTCACATTTCTTTATTAGCAGTGTTCAGCTCTCTTGCCCTACATTTACTAGGGGTATGCGTACAAGTACATAGCAAGTAGCTTGCATCACAACTCAGCACTGCCTTTTATAAATGCACATGGTTGTGCAGAGGGAGCCAATGTCTTTTGGTAAAACAATACTTTGCTCTGGTGACTACTAAGAAATGTTTATGTAAATTTCTGCCACATTTTCCTGATATTCAGAAGAAAGTATGCCACAATAATTTTTAAGCAGCTACTTTTACTTTTGCCTTTAAATCATTCACATGCATATCAATGTATGTGTCAGTAAATCTAAAATGGCTAAAAAGACTATTAAATCATTTTTATAGAAATACCTTCAATCTCTTTTTCATGGTGCTGTTCCAATCCTTCTGTAGTAAATACATCTCATCTGCATCTTCATCAAATATATCCTCATTGGATTGGCTGACTGCAACTTGTACCCAGGACATAACAGCAGTGCCCTATGACCCCTGTTTATGTGGTAAAAAACGACTGAGAAGCTCTCAAGAAGTTCTGCTGGTGAAGTGTCAGATCAGAAGTACTGGCAAAAACCATGAGTTCCGAAGAGAAGCCAGGTATGGAACTGATTATTCAAGTTGTACATGGGAACTCGGTGCTGTTTGCCATTGGGGTGCATCTGTCAAGAAAAGGCAGTCAGATCATCATTCATCTAGTAACTTCTGAGATATATTAGGGCAATTCCTTCACATCTTATGGCACTGACACACATATGGACGCCAATGCAGCATTTCTGAATACTGCTTGTACAAGGACAGCTGGCAGAAACAACTTTATGACTCAATTCCAACAGCAGCTGACATATAGTCCCATACAGCCTCTATGCAGGGCCTTAAGTTATACGCACAGGTTAGATGTATACACACAATTTTGTATATTTGTATATACACCATTTACTACACACAGGTTAACACCTGCAGAGTTAAAAACTGAAAAGTACTTTCACCTTTGATTTCCAATTTTCTGATTATGCCAAATACTTAATAATCTTATACAACAGAAACAATCCTTCACATTTTGAATAAAGTATTAGCAAATGCTGCTACAGTGGAAAGGAGAAATTTTCGAATTATTTAATCTTTTTCTATGACGAAAACTTTGAGAAGCGTCTTACAACTAATTCATCTGCATCACTGTAAACTGTTAGAACCCACAGACACTGTTCCTTGCGGAGGCACCGGTGGCTCTCAGGGAACCCAGGGCGCTGGGACGCAACCGGCTGGGGTCCTGCAGCCTGCGGCGGGCAAGCGGGGCATCCCCCGGCCCCACAGCCGGCTCGGGCCGCAGGCAGCGGCCAGGCCCCGACGCGCCATTTCACAGCCTCGCACGTGCCCAGCTCCCCAGAGGGAGCCTTCCTTGTCCCCCGCCCGGCAGAAGTCGCAGCCTCCCTTCGCCCCGCCTTTCCGCGCTGCTCGCACAGCCCCCGCCGCCAGCCCGGCCCCGCAGACTGATCCTCACCGCAGCCACCGGCACACCGCGCCCTCTCCGCACTACGCTCGGCCATCTTCACTGAGGGCAAACGGGCGCCGCTGCCGGCGGAAGTAATTGGGGAACAACAGCCATGTTGGACACGGGCAAGTTCCGCGGAGGCAGCAGGTAAACAGCCGCCATCTTGACCACCAGCGCTCTGACGTCAGAGCCCGTCGGTGACACTGGAGGCGCCGTCGTGAGTGAGGGCGCAGCCCCCTGCAGGGGCGGCGCTGGGCCCGGACAGGCGGGGCGGCCCTGGCGACACCGAGCGCCAACGCGGCGGGAGGCTGCAGTCGTGGGCGTGATCCCTGCATCGCATCATCTCCTTCCCCTTTCTCAGGAGGTAGCGGAATGTGGCTGCCTCGGCCTCCCACCGTGACCTCAGGACAACCCCAGGGGAAACGCGTTCCTAGGGGCACTAAGGTTTCATCTTCTTTTCAGTCATAAACGGTGGAATTTTTAAAAAAAATCTGCCTTGTTGACTTCAGAATCGTCAAGCACTTTATGTGAAGCGTGCCCTTAAGCTATCCTCTACAAGACCCAGGTATTAAAATGATAAATCCTTTTGAATATGAAAGGTGCCAGCGGGAGTCAAGTGTTTCACTGCTGACTTTGACTAGAGAAAACAGGAATATCCTGCTGACGTAAATACAACGTAAATACAACAGTGTTGGTGCATGCTGCATTTGGCTTATGAGCGTAAGTTTAAAGCTGATTAATCTTTATGAACACACAGTATATCAGTCGTGAATTCAAGCTGCAGGTTTCTCCGAATTGCCAGAGCCTGTACGGTAAACGCCGCCGTGTGCTGAGTGCCCTGCGGGCACCTGGCAGCCGGAACATCCGAGAGGCCGATTCCCCGTGGGAACACACTCCCCCCCAGCCACTGCCGGGTGCCCCGTCTCCTGTCTCAGGGAAGGCTGGTGACATTCCTCACAGCAGGGCTTGGGACACTGCACGGACAGCAGCAGGGCCTGTCGGTACTCTGCAGGTACCAGGAGCTGAACGAGCGTGTGCTGCAAACTGTGCAGCTGCTGCACTCCCTTTCCCTCCTCCCTTCTGCTCCGCAGACAGCCTGTCCTACTTCTGGCCCATCTTGGATTCTTGCTGATGGTTGAATGCCGAGGTACAAGTAGCCAACTAACTCAAACCTGGCTAGAAATGCATGTGTCGGCGTCAAAATGACACTGGTGCCTCTGGATGGCCACAACTGCATATCTGTTCCTCAGCAGTTACTATACATGTCAGTGACTGCTCATTTCCTAGCCCACTTCTGTCACTTCCAACTCCCGTCTGGCAGTAGCTAGCTCTGCCATTTTGTAAAAACTGATAACAATACTGACTGTAGCCTGCATGCACAAATGCACAGTCACGAAAAACCCTTCTGGCAACAGAAAATTTAACTGGTCGTGATGACACTTAGCAAAAATTGACCAGATGCGAACAATTCTTCATGTGGCAACAACTCTATTAAACTTGGGTTAACCTTTTGCTTATCATCTTCCACTCTGTCTACGCAGCCTCTTGCTCTTCTGTAAAAGATACACAGGTCATGGCTCAGAGAAGCTGTGAGTTTCCCAGATTCATACTATCTCAGTTTAAATGTCCTAAATTTAACAAGGTTGATCATCCCACACAGATGTTTAAGAATGAGTCCTTATAATAGTGAGAAAAAAATGAAGAAATCTTTTATTCCCACCCCTTTCTCTTATTAGTTATGGGTGGATAATTAGGTGAATCATATTGTATACATAGAGCAACATTGTTGGGATATGAAGTACAGCTGCAACTTGAAGACAAGTTGATTCTATGTTGATGGCCTGGACAGGAGTGCTGGGATTGAGGGTGAGGTGTGGTGCTTCGGGGTGTGGATGCTCTGCACACTTATGTCTGTTCTAAATGGGGCAGTGTCTGTGTATTATGGTGATACTCTGTCAAGATACATACCAGAAGATCAAAACAGGAGAGCAATATTTCGCTGGCTAAAAAACAGTTCTGATATTTTTGCACAATAAAGTTACCTTAAATTGTTAAAAACAAAAAAGCTGACTTGTGACCCATTGTAAAGTTTGCCAGTGCCATATCTAAGTTTAAAACTGGGCTAATTTTAGGCTTAGGGTATCTGGTATACCAAAGGTGCTTCTGGAACATGAACATGTGTATCTCAGCAGCTACTCCCTGCTTTCCTGGTGTACTGGGAGGGGTTCTAGAGGGGTCAGTCCACAGTCAGAGCTTAGTACTACCAAGAGGTTTTGGGAGATCATTACACAGGAATTCTGTCAGCTTCATCTTAGCAGTAAGGTTTGCCATTAAGCAAATCAGCCATGAGTGATCTCCAAAAGTGAAATATATGAGCATAGTGTCATAGAGTGTTCCTTTGCACCGTTTTTACTGCGTATAACGCTTCAGATAAAGCATTACTCCTGTTCAGATCATTATAATACAAATTTGTGTCTCCAACAAAAAGGGGTGGGAGCATCCAATGGATTTTGTCATAATGCAGACACCTCAAGATTTCAAGCTTTTTTGAAGGGTGGTTGATTACCATGGCCAGGATTTGTATATGGGCCACTCTGTGGGGCAGGTTTCTTTCATTCTCACTACAGCAATTTCTGTTGCTGTGTGCTGTTGTCTCTGGCAGAGTTGAGTTAAGCCCTGTGAAAGACCTGGGGCAGAGGACTATTTACACCGTAAGTTGTTCTTCAGTCATGCAATGCCTATGGACTGACAGCCGTGTTTCATTGACTCCAACTTTGGGAGTAATATAATCCTTTTAAGAAATCACAGCTCTTAAATAGTATTTGGATAAATTTCAACAACATTTAAATCACTGTTTACTTGTCTTCTATAGTAAACAAGAGAAAAACATAATGAAAAAGAGCAAGCTATCAAAATGTGAGGAGAATGGAAACCGTCAGTGTTTAATAAAGATGGTATATATGCATTGTCACCAAACATCCTGCAATGTTTCCAAAGAGCCTTAAACCATAAGTCTCTCCCAAAATGTGTACATATTCTATCTTCAGGTCTGTAGTCTTTTCAAGGCATGTGGCTCTACTGCCTGGTCAGCTTCCAGGCTGTTTTCTGTGAATATCAAGAATAACAGGGCATTGGTAGCACTGCCTACAACAGCATCAAGAAAGACATACTCACATGCAGTTGACGTCTCTGTCCTGATCTTGGATCTGTGCATCTTTTCTTCATGCACAGGGTGGTGGGGTTGTGTACTGCTGGCTGAATTTCCAAAATAATATGGTGACCTCCAATGCATAAATCCTTTGCTACCACAGAGAAGGAAACAGTGAACAAACAGGTTAAGTGCAAGGTCATAGGCTTAATGAGGTTTTAAATATTGCAGCTCACAGCATAGGAGACTATATTGACCCTAAATTGAACAAGAGAGTTAAAATAAACTTCTAGGATCAATGATTATTTCCAGGGCATGGTAATAAACATACACTTCTGTGTTTTCCTATAATATCTCTCATACAGGGTATTAAGACAATTTGCTAGTGAAGCCCTGTCACCCTCTTCTGATGAAGGTAACTAATACATGTGAATTACTTTCCTGCTTTTGTGCAATCACTTCTCTTTTCTTTAATAACATACAAAAATATTGCAACAACAACCCTTTGGGTCAAAATGTCGCATTTAATGTGAGAAGAAAATGGAAGCATACGGAAAAGAGCTAGAAATTTATGAATATATCAAGGATAAATGTCTAACATTCACTTCCAAGCACCACAGGAGTCTTAATAGCCCTTTTGCCATTAATTCTTACACAAGTGTTTTCAAGGGAGAGGATACTTTTTCTGCCTTTTCCTTCACCTGTATAACCAAAGCACAGAACTTTGATAGTTAAATATTACAACAGGACAGTTTTCTTATTTGCAGAATCATTACCATTTCAGATCCTGGCAAAGAAACCTTTCCTGTCTATTTCATGAACTGCCAGCAGTTGGGCTTAAACTGCATTGTAAGTGGAAGTGGCTAAGCAAAGGAATAATATTTTTTCCCACCCTTGCTTTCCCCAGGCTTTCTGTCAATGTCCTCAGGGCTTGCAGTCTGGAAAACTGTACTCTGCACTGCTGCGTAGTAAGCAGAGCAAAAGGTACACTTTATTAACACCAAGACAATTCTCTTGTCATTTTCCTTAGTTTGCTCCTCAAATAAGAAAACTTTGTTGTCCCTAGAAGTAACCCATATCTTCATTCTGGAGCTTTGATAACAACTCGAACATTACAAAAAAGATGATATGGCTGAGATCAAAATGAGCTGTATACACATCCCAGCTCAAAATTAATGTTGACAGAATAGAATGTAGTATGGGTCTACACTATCATTTTTAGAATATACAACAGAGAAACAAGGAAGGAATATTCCTGATTGTCTTCAATCTGTTGACATTTAACTTTTTGCAGTGTGAAATTCCACGTAAACTAAAAGAGGTTGTGTCAATAAGGGCAAGAAAATGCAATCAGTTCTACAGTTTAGTTGTGTAACTGAATCATGTGTCTACTGAAATCGTAGTATTAGAGATGAATCTCACTGGGTTTGTATCATCAATAAATCAGGACTCCAAAGCTTTCTGACTCAGATATCCTTAAGTAAGATTTTTTTGGTGCAGAGCTGCCTTTTTTGTTTGTGTAATGCTTGATCATAATATGCAAATGTTTACTGTAAATGAAATTGATCCGAGGAAAATGCTGTATTCCGCTTATGGATTTCCCCAGAGAATTGCATCTCTATTCAAATTACACAGACTTTCTGTCACACTTTAATTTCTTCCACAGGAGAGAAATGCCAGCTTTTTTCTTTTGGCAAAGAGACTAATTGCGCGCTCTGTGTTATCCTCTGTATAAACTCAGGCAAATGCTGACAAACTGCAGGAATAGCAGCTGTACAATGCTGATCAAATTGTCTGAAGTGAACAGAACTGCTAGAAGGCATAAAACTTGTGGAGTGCACTGATTTTCTTGGCACCTGAAACCAGGAGAAAACAATTGTTTCAGTAGCAATGCACAGTTTCAGAAAGTTGAGGTTATGACAAGGGTGGTTAAATGGTGGCTTTTGAGTTACATGTGGATTGTGAACAATTCCAGTACAGCATGTATACCGTATCTGCAGCGTATAATTGGTTAGCTGACTGTGCTTGCACAAAGGCTGCTGGGCAACTCATATTCTCAGCTGAGGAAAAAAGTAAGCTGGTGTTGCTGGGCCTCTTGGGACTCCCTTCCACAGGGAGCTACGTCCTCCTGCAGAGCCATTGTCACCTGTAAATGGCTACCTAAGCTCCCAGAGGACAGCCCTGCTAGCTGAGACAAAACAATTGTCCAGGACAGTATAATGCTGTGCATGGAAAAATGTTTATGCCCCTTTTGCCAATTTTTACCTTAAAACTGCTGCAGCAGCCAGGTAATGTGTTAGACATTACTGCACCATCCCTGGCAGGGCAGTTGGGCAGTGACTTTCCCTTCTTCTAGTTCCTTTTCTTCTCCCATTCTTAGTCCTATCCTCTTAAGCAATGCTGCAAGAGCAAGTATGCTTATGGCTCTGACTTATGCTCAACTATTTGAAGGTGATAGCATTCAGATAGTAGCTGCATAGTCAGGGATTTACTGTCCTGCCTTCCCTTGAATGTAATTTTACCACTTCTGTGGGTTATTTTCTCAGACCTGCAAGTACAGGTATGCTCCTCTTTTACAATTATCATTGGTGTCAGTGGAAGGTGTTCTCTTGAGGAGCAAGTGCAGTTGCCATGCAGCCAACTGGACAGGGACTTTGTCGTTTAAACAAGATGAAATCTTGCATGGACACATCTTGAACATTACTCACTAATCTGGAAGAGACTGAGCAAGGTCTCTCACAGCTACTTCAAATTTATTTCACAGGACTTAACTATATAAATTTACATGCAGTTACTTGCCTAAATGTTGCCACAGTATCTTGCCCAGGAACAAACAAATGCAGTTAATTTGACCCAACAATCAACTGCCATGTAAACAAGTAACGTTAGGTAGTTTTTTCATTGAATTGTTGTGGTCGGTATCTGTCACCCTGACTTATGCTGAGAAGAACTATTGAGGCTCATAAGGTAGTTACCAATTTCTGTGTGTTTGCACTCAGGGTAAAACAGTTCTCAGTGTGCAGAATCACAGAGAAGATGATTTGATGAACTTTCTCTAGCAGACTTGCTAGCTCTTGAAGAAAATTGAAATGTCAGTGCTCATGTTGCAAGCTTGGGCCCAAGTTTGGAGTAAACATATGATACATTCAAAGCCTGAAGCTGCCTTTTTTTGCTCATCCAAAAGCAGCAATGAGTGGCTCAATGACGTATGCCATGTAGGCTTGGCTCGTGTTTTAAGTAGCAATAAAGAGCTTCAAAGTTCTTCAAAGAACTAAAAAAAATACTTATGAACAATACTTGCCTTAAGTGAAATAAATGAGGTCACATCTGCAAAACTATGTATTGTATTTTACTACTGACTCAATGCATCAGCTGACTAATTGCAACTAAACAATTTTACAAGTAATGCAGCAATTACATAAGCAAAACCAGAATGAATTCAGCACCACGTGGAGGCGAGGAATCAAATTCCATGGTAACATCACAGGAACTCCAAGTTACAGGAGATGAAATGTAAGGGAAACTGATTTGAGGCAATTTGTGCACAGAGATGGCAAAAAGCTCTCTCTAGAAATGGGTTACTTCATTGTATTTCTTCCTCAACCCAGATTCCAGTCATTTCTGTTTCTGACTCACATACAGACATCAATTTCTCTAAGAAGCTTTGTTCAGATACGTCAACTCAGGTGAAAAATACATCTCAAAATGGGAATTGTGTTATAATTTTAATTGCCTAGCAATTGCAAACTGATCACATTGTATATTGTAAGGTTTTAAAGTATTACCTGTCTGTGGAATATTAATATCAAGGTCCATTCCTGTTATTTATAAACATTGTATAAACTTAAATTAACTGTCAGTTCTGTTCCCAGAATTCTATTAAAATCTCACTTTTAGAATATTTTTTTGAATAAAGTAACTAATTAAAACTTTTTTTGTGTGTATTATCAGATTCCATTGACAAGCACCCTTTATCACAATGTTTGGCAAAGTGGTTTCCAGTTTATTAAAGAGATCGTTATTTAATAACTTTGCCAAGGAATATCTACAGGTCCTCTAAGAATCATCTTAGCACAGGTGGAATATTTCCCTTCTTTTTCTAGCAAGAAAGAGTATATAGTGCTGAGAGTTACATTGCATCCTCATGCAATATTATCTTCTCAAGAGAGTTCTCAGAATATATTAAGACATAAGATGGTGTAGTCTGTGTTTGCTTGAGACCATAAAACCTTGTCTTGTTTGTCATTCCTATTCCCATATTCCTGTGCAATGCTTCCAGCTTCCTTTCAGAAGCTAAAACAACAGACAAAGCTTGCTTCCTGATTGACTGATAGGGTAATGAAAATTATTAGTAGCCCTTACAAACACCATTGATTTTTAAAAAAAATCTCAAATATTGACACCTTATCTTTGTATTTAAAACAAGTATTTGTCCATTTGTTGTATTAAATGTAGGTAGGCATGTACACACTGATATCAACAGACTCTGAGGAGCTCACGAATGTATTTCAAATTCACTTCAACAAGGGCACCAGGCAGTATTATAAGAATTTCGTAAAAATCCATCCTTTAGAATCTTGTAACTAATCTCTTGGATATCCTACAGGCTTGCCTTCATAAAGCTTTCAACACTGAGTTGAGTGGGCTGCGTGTGCGTGAAGCTGCCCTGATTGAAACGCCAATAATCTCTCTTTCTCTGGGCTCTGAAATTTACTGTTGCAATAAAACAGAAGCGTTCCCTTGCATACTAAACTGAAGTGGCCATGAAGAACAACTACTGAAGCCCTTCATTTATTTCATGGTTTCGGTGTAATTGACATCAGCATTCAATCCTTTCTACTGGCCTATTCATTGTCTCCCTCTCTTGGAGATTCAATCTGGATTCAGTGTACAACAAATTCATTACTGAACTGCAGCACCTTCCCTCTCTGAAAGGAAGGGGAAGGAAGAAATCACCCTGTAATTACAAGAAAAGCATCTTTCTTTCTTTTTAGCTCTTAGATATTTCCCATAGTACCTACAGCAAGCAACCAACACCACCTCCCACATCTCCCAGTCCAAGCCTCTGTTAGGAGGGTATTTATCTGTCTCTCTAATTCCAAAGAACCAGTGCCAGAGACACCCTAATACAAATATTTCTTAATAATTCATGGAATGATTGAAGGGCAAAAAATATTGCAAACTATGTATTTTTGGCATATTATTTAATCAGCTGCAATAAAAATGCTCTTTTTATAAAGAACATGAATAATTTATTTTAGTACTAAAGGATGAGAATTCCTGTAATGCATAATTTGCAAGAATGATGCAATGAGCTCTAACCAGAGACTGGGAAACAATGACAGGAAAATGATGAAGGGCCACTGGTACGCACTGGTCCTTCCATAAGAATGGGGTCGAAAAAGTGTTTGAAATTAGTACAGAAGAACTGGTGTGGCATAAAATAAAGAGAGAAAGAGGGCAGACTGGGAAAAATGTTGCTTCACTTGGGGAAATAAAAGCAAATATTACCTGTAGAGAATATGAAGAATTACGTGGGAGGGCACAGAACACGGAATGTAGCCACCAGAATAATGCAATTTTATGGGGAAAAGTGTTAGGAGAAGGATGTGGTAACATTTTTCTGTGGTACAGGCAGTATTTTTTAATACTGAAAATGCAACTGAATGCTCTTTTTAGCATAGTGCAGACTGTGTGGGAAAATGGTCCCCCAAAACCTGGCATTTTGGGATCTCTCTCCTGTTTACAGGACACATCCTCTTCTTTAGCTGTGTGTGGTATTTATAAGATAGTAATTGTTACTTGTGGGGACCACATAGCCTTAGAGCGCAGCTGAGGTAGGGATGGTACTGTGGAACAAGACGATTATGAACTCTAGGATAAACACTAAGAGACTAGTAATTTATTCCACAGTTACATCTTACCCCATTTCTAAAATTCATCAAAAATGTGGTAAAGCTAGGGGATTCTGTCAGTGGGTTTTCACAGCATATGCCACATATGATGTGGCTTTGACAGATGCTATAGAGCATGGGGACTTCTGGTGAGAGCAGAACCATTTGTAAGATGAAATGTTTATTGTGACTTCTGTAGCTGAGAACTTAGAAAAGGCCTAATTCGCCACATTAGCACTGGCTGAGAGGAAAGCCTCAATAACCACTGAGGACTTGGATCCCATGTTGCCAAATGGCTAGAAGTCATTAGATTCAAAGTAGCTGAACCCAATCAAAAAAGTGAGGAAGATCGTAGATGTTCTGTTTCTACTCCATTCAGTGGACATTTCCTAAGTATTCAGGGGGGGAAAAAAAAAGTAGAGGTACTACGTGAAAATATCTACAGAATCTAAAGCCGTGCAAAAGAACACTCTGCTACTAAATTATGTAATAGTGTGTATCACTCATTATTAAATATCAATAAATAATTTAATTTTTTTCTGTAATTTGGCATGCTACTGAAATTATATCCATTCCCCTGTTTTGGGGGTTTTTTTTTGTATACACCTGGAAGAGGAGTTATGTGGGCTTTCTTTGGTTTAAACTCTTGATTTAAAATTTTTTCTTTGCGCTGATTAACTTTAATAGAAAATGGAAAATCAGTGGATGGACCATAATTTGACATGGCTATCAGGAATGGAAACCAGAAAGATTCTTTAAAGTGACAAAAAACCCTTTCTTTGACAGATTAGCTGCTGGTTTCTAAACCTTATTTCTGAGAGAAGAGTACACATGAGGTGACATGAGGTCCTCCCTTCACCTAGCTGTTGCCAGACTTGCAAGAAGTCCAGTCATCCCTTCACTAGCTCTCCTGCCCTGTTTTTGAGCTGCAAGGTGTAGAAGTGAGACATGGGCCTTGGATGCAACTTCGCTGATGTTGATTGAACAATTGACTCACTAGGCACGATTTCAACCTGTGTGACCCAGCCAAGTGCTGGACATGGGGTAGTCCTTGATGTTAAGGTGGGGGTTGTTCAGTAGTATTTTATGTCTGCAACAAAAAGAACCTTCTGTCAAATTTTTATGGGTCATTGATGTGTTACTCCTACTTTGCTGGGTCAGAAGTAGTGGCCTGACCTTAAATATGTCACTGTCTTCTTGCTGTAAGCATTTTCCCACTCTGTAACAGAAAACATGGAACTTTTCAGATTCTGAAGCTAAAATAATGAGACTGTTTAGGTTTATGAAACATGTTTCCCAGTATAGTGTCATTAATAAAAGTCACAAAAAATGTACTTTAGAATAAGTGAATGAATGAAATTTAAGACTGATACTGCAAAATAAATTTGGACTGGCTTTTTTTTTTTTTTGGTGGGGGAATTTATTAGACTGTGAAAATTAATCACACTGTGCATAGTAACCCACTGGTACATGTTACTCACTGCAAAATAATTCTGTTGTTTTGAGACTTTGCATGTATACTAGATTGATTCAATGTTTATTGAGATTTTTGGTTTGCAGCTCCTTTATGTTTATGCCTACCAGATGGTCTTTTTTTGTCATAGTATTTCTTAGGATTTTTTTTTCTATCTCAGATTTGAGTGTCTGCATGATGAAGCTGTGAAAGAAGAATCTGAGCAATATTAAACATCACAGACAAGAGATTGCTAAGGGTAAAGAAAGCACATTATGACTGCAAATTATAGTGTAAGAGAAAAGCCTGAACTAATCTGTATTTTGGCTCTAGGGATAAGATTCTCAAGCAAAATGTGTATCTTAGTGTGTTCCTAGTGTTGAATTTGGGGATTTAAATCTTCTTTAGGGAAGAAGCTAAAGTAGATCCTTTTCTAAGAATTTTTTTTTAGTAGCACGACTTCTTTTTTTCTTCACAAGCCTTTAAAATCTCATTGCCCAAGACATTTACACAGAGAAGCCCTATGTGCCTTACACTGAATTATAAGCATAATACAGGAGCTGTATAAGAACCAATATCTGCCTAACTCTTTCAGTCTCTCCACCTCAAAAGAGTAGACTGTTTTGTATTAGGTCCACTGAGCCAAGGTTCAGCCCTCACTGTTGAGGTGAGGACTGGTTGAAGCAAGGTGGCTTCTTGTATGGGAAACAAATTTCACCCCTTCATTTACAGGAGGGGACACTGATGTCTATAGTATGGTTTCCTTTGGCAATATTGATCTTTCTTCCCCACCCCCTCCCCCTTCCTTTCCCAGTCCCTTCCTGGAATAGGAAAGACACATAAAAATTTTGGAATCCATGAGAAATCTTTCATCATTTCAGATAATGGAATAGTCTTTTCCAGTCTTTAATGGCTGAAGCTTTATGAACAGAAGCTAGGTCATATGTCCTCAAAAAGATTTTTCCCACAGAGGATACTGGAAGAGCTTTTGATAAATTTCCAGCGAAAGGACACCTTGCTAGAAGTGATAATCCTTCCATGTACAGACAGAAACTGGCATGAAAAGCTCCTGGGTCTGTTAATCTTGCAAAATTCAGCTAATAGTCAGAGATATGCTCTTAATGTGAAGTCAACCAAATATAATTAACACAGGTCCATAAATATATATAGTGAGAATAAAAGCAAATAATAGCCTTAGATAAACCCAGGAGACAAAAATACTAGTTCCAAAAGTCCTTTTTTTCTGTCTTAAAGCTAACTGAATTATTTTCCTTCAACTGTGAATCAGTAAGTCTCAAGACAAGATGCTGAAGGAAAGCTAAAATAAATTGAGTTTGACCATAGACCATTGTCTCAAAAAGACACAATGCAAACAGGAATTAGTTACATCTAAATATATAGCAATTTGTTAAAGTTTAACAGAGAATAAAAGGAGGCTGTGGTACCAATTACTTGATGTAGACTAGAAGAGGAAAATTTTTTTCTGGTAAGCCAAATTAAATCCAGAGTGACCAGAGAAGATGGTAGAGGAAGTTGATGGTGAAAGACATACAATAATTAAATCTGTCTTTTGGTAATGACAATATTAACAGCAGTCATGATTAGAAGTCTCTCACTGTAATAAATAGAGTTTTGACTATAGTCTCCTCTTCTTTCACAGGGTAGATTGAAATAAACTTCCTATTTTCTCACCCAGGATATGGTTCTTACCATTGGGAAGTATTTAGGGGTACCAAAGAAGAATCAGAAATTGTTCTATGAAAGGAAGAAGGGAGGACAAAGCAAAGACTGGAAGATTTGGAACCCCTGAAAACAGACACCAGATATTTGCCATGCACAACAAAAAGAGCAAAAGTGTTGGGCAGCAGCTCTGATGCCTGATTAAGGCTGTTGTATGTCTATACTGTACATTATAAAGAGCTGATAACCATATATTAGTGACTGGTGTTAAGTTGATCTTTTGCATGTAATGTGTTATCCAAGTAGTTTCCCCAATAATGTGGCACAGGTTTAAGGAGATCACAGGAAAAGAAAGACTAGTGACCTTTCTGTCCTTCAGCAGATAAAAATGTTTCCATGCCTTTACTATTTCTTTATTCTGTATTGACACCTTGCCTCCCTCCCCATGTGGTCAAGTTCTGAACAAATTTTCATTTTATAGAGTCACTACCAAAGCTGTAATCACAGCTGGGTTGAACACCATGCCTCACCAGCCCAAGGCAACTCAAATTCATTGTTTTCGTGGGACCCAGTGGCAAACATAAATTACAGCATCCCTGACCGTGTTGCAAACACTCCTTTTTTCCTGACCTCTTTCAATTTGAAGAAGATAAAAAACTGTCACAGTTGTCTTCAGGCAGTAACTTTTCAATAGCCATTGGTGAAAAGCACTATATTTAAAGTTCTGTGCTTATATGGAACAATGTAGACTTTTCAGGAATTACACAATCCCTTTGTAAAGTTCTTTCTCACTAATCTACAGCTATGCTATTAAAGATATCCTTGGAGAGATTTAGGAAAGCAATTGTTTGCTCCACTTCAAATTAAAAGAAATAAAGAAAAGTACGTGAATTCAGCACTGTTATTAGCTCAACAACAGGAGTAGTATATACTTCATCGTAAATATCTTTTCTTGTGTTGGAGTGAGCAACAATTTTTTTTTTTCTCCTAAAAGTAACCTTCACTGTTTTGCACAGCTCTCCTCTGGCCTGTAGGTGTCATTGTCAGAATATGGATGAAATAGATAAATATTAGTCTACTTACATGAAATAACTTTCTGAAAAGCAATGATCTTGTTAGGTAAGTACTGTTATTATTGAAGCTTTGGAAGTGGAGAAACTACTCTAGTATGTAGACAAGCATACAATATATTTCACTGCACATTCTCTATCTACGAAGATGAAGTTTGTCATGTTTCTCAGGTAAAAAACCATTTTTTTCAAAATTCTTGACCTGATGCCTCTAGCTCTGAACTTGCCTGTCTTGATCCCACTCTTTGTCCATTTTTCCTTTCACTCTTGCTTCTTAATATCTAACTCGGATAAGACTCAGAGAAATCTTGAAAATATTAAAGAGCAGCATGTTCCTATGCTAGGAGTAGAGTGGTGGACTGTAGGTGTAATAAAGCCACAGAATGAAGCACCAGTGAATGCTAGGGAAAGTTGCCTGACCAGTACGGTGGTCAGGACCAATTCTATGATGGAGTGATGGCAACGGTCAACAATGGAAGGCCAACAGATGTCATCTATCAAGATTTCTGTAAGGCCTTTGACATGGTGCCGCAAGACATCCTTATCTCCAAATTGGAGAGACATGGATTTGATGGATGGACTCTTCAGTGGATATGGAATTGGCTGGATGGATGTAGCCAGAAAATTGTGATCAATAGCTCTATGTCCAGGTAGAGGTCAGTGATAAGTGGTGTCCCTCAGGGCTCTGTCTTGGGATGGTGCTCTTTATTAATGAATAATGAGATTGAATGCACCCTCAGCGAGTTTACAGATCCATGAAGCTGAGCAGTGCAGTTGGCACAATAGAAGGATGGGATACCATCCATGGGACATGGACAAACTTGAGAAGCTGACCTACAGGAATCTCATTAAGTTCAACAAATCCAGGTACAAAATGCTGCATCTGGGTCAGGACAATCCCAGACATGAGTCCAGACTGGGAGAAGAACTTGATGAGAGCAACCCTGCTGAGAAGGACTTGGGGGTTCTGGTGGATGAAAAGCTGGACACAAGCCAAAAGAGTTCACTTGCAGCCCAGAAGGCCAATGGTATCCTGGGCATTATCAAAAGAGGGGTGGCCAGACAATCAAGGTAGATGATTGTCTCCCTCTACTCTGCCCTCATGGGACCCCACCTGTAGTGCTACATCCAGGTCTGGGGTCCTCAGCACGAGAAAGGTGTTACATCTGTTACAGCAAATCCAGAGGAGGCCACAAAGATGCTCAGAGGAATGGAGAACCTCTTCTACAAGGGCAAGCTGAGAGAGTTGGAGCTGTTCATTCTGGAGAAGAGAAGGCTCCATGGAGGCCTCACTGCAGCCATTCAGTTACCTTAAGAGGTGTTTATTAAAGGAGGGAAGGCAACTTTTTGTAAAGGCAGATAGTGACAGGACAAGGGGCAATGGTTTTAAGCTAAAAGAGGGCAGGTTTAGATTAGTTCTTAGGAAGAAATTCTTCACTCTGAGGGTAGTG
Source organism: Eulacestoma nigropectus (assembly GCA_013397775.1). Lineage (NCBI taxonomy): Eukaryota > Metazoa > Chordata > Aves > Passeriformes > Eulacestoma > Eulacestoma nigropectus. The sequence goes on along the minus strand of VZTE01002087.1, from coordinate 212,555 downwards.
ATGCACTGGCACAGGTTACTCAGAGAAGTTGTGGATGTCCCATCTCTGGAAGTGTTCAAGGCCAGGTTGGATGGGGTCCTAAGCAACCTGATTTAGTGAATGTTATCCCTCCCCATGGTGGGGAGGATGGAAACTAGATGGTCTTTAAGGTCACTTCCCGTTACTCTCCCCAAGGCATTCTATGATTCTGTAAAACATCTAAGAAACCTAAGTTGTATCAAATTCTCATAGTAGAACCAATTTTCATACTCTGTTGCCTACTAAATAGTTAAGGACAGCAAAGCTCAGATTTAACCAGTCTAACTTCAAGCCCTTTACTGGAGACCTAAATTGAAAACCTTGTCATGCTGTATAATTGATGCAATATACAAGAACCACTAGGAAAACACTGGTCTACCCAAGAAGTCAAGTTCTCCCCAGCTGCAGGGAAAGCTAGCAGTGAACTCCTAATATGACACCCAAAGTCACGTGAAGTAGCACTAAGCCAGTGTCACATCGACAGTAAGGTATAGTAGGACTTGATAACACATTAAGAGGCTGCTTACATAAATGTTATTTGATCTACAATTGCTATGCAAACAACTTTGGAAACAGAGTACAACAGCTATTCTGGTTGGCCAATACTTAGCTAGTACATTTGGAGAAATGGCATAATTTCCTCCAGTGGAAGGTTCTGTGGGAATTCTAGTTCATCAAGGACATCATGGAGCCTTGGATATTTGTAAAACACATAAAAATTAATGCTTAGAAACCATTTTGGTAATGTTATTTTAAAGCTTTCCCTTTAATAACTACCTAAAAAATGGGGCTAGAAAAAGAAAGTTCGATATCCTGTGCATAAATGTGCAGTGCAAGAAGGATTATAATTTAAAGACGATTTAGCCATGTGATGAGTTAGAATTGGTAACTGTCTATCCTGAGCCTTCTTTTCTCCTCAAAGGCAATGAGAAATGGTAAAAAATTCTTTGATGTCATTTGGAAAATTCCAGACATATGTTGTAAGGACCCAAGGTAGTAAAAATGGAATCCCTGGTAAGAACCATGAACCCCTGTTTACTAGATAACACAATATAAGATTTTCATGCTTATTACTGTAAACATTCATTTATAGAAAGATCTAACTAAAGGATTTCCAATTATTGTAGCATAAAACCAGACTCAGTAATTCTGAGTAAGAAACGCCCATCAAACATACTGAGAACCCTAGACATTTCTGTGACATGTGGATCTGTATATCAACTTATTATTGTATTAATTTATTCACGTGTTTTGACACAATGATACAATCTTGTGCAGGAATGATGAATGTATTTAACTCAACGTTATTAATTACTCCAACTACCTGGAATAAAGGATTTAGCATTTCTATACCTATAAAGAGCTAAAGGCTGCATTTGGAAGGAATTATGGATGTTTACAGAAGATTTTCAAATCCAGTTTCAGTAGTTGGATATTTCTGTCCTGATTCAAATATTTAAAAACCTTCTTAAAGTAGACTAACTGAAGCTTGCAGCTCATGCTCTTTAACAATCGTATTGCTGATCACATTGCACAGTGAAACACTTCACCATGCACTTTCCTCCTGACTGTTAACCATTAGTCAGCTGTAACACAGAGCACCATATGTTGGGATATTATGAGAGTTTTGCCTGTTTTCTAAGACACCTCCATTCCAGACACTAGATATGTCTGCCAGACACTATATGCTATTAAGAGGAAACTGGAAGGGGGGTTGCCTTGTGGTCTCTTATTTCAGTCTGTTGGTGGGCAGTCTGGTAAGAACGTAGTGCTGAAACTTACTGTGTACCTTGCCACTGGCAGTGTGCTCAAATTGCTGTTGAAGAAAAAGGTGCTCAGAGTCAGCTCTATTGTAAAAGGGCAGGACATAAGGCTACTACCCATAATTTCCAATGGAAACAATATTAGTGTAAGTTTTGGAAATCTGGGGTCATTTCTGGATGCACCCACAGAGCTGGCAAATTGTTCTGATATACACGAGTCTGCGTTTTGTAGAGAGTTTCATTTTTCCTTATTGCTCAAACTAATATTGGCTGAATGAAGAGGTCCTGCCTGTCCATCTGCTGTAGAAGTGTGTGACTTTGTTATGTGAAGTTTCACTCTGGCTAAATTAGAAATGTGAGTGGCATTAGGAATCATATTGTGCTCTGCGTTTATTTGAAGGCTACATCTAAGGCATGTTTCTTATTCTGCCCCGTGGAAGACCTCCATGTTTTTCAGAGTGACAGGGACATGATATGGCTCATTTCATACAACTTTATGTTTCTTCTATATCGATACTTACACTGAAGAAGTCATAGTTTGCTCTGCGTATAAATATTGGGTATAAATAAGACAATTTAAAGGCATGATTTTTGACACAGATATTTGTTTCAAAATTGTGTCTATTTTTCCTCCCTACCTCTAAAGGTGCTCAAGACTATTAACTCAGAGGTAAACCTGCATTTGCTCACATAAACCAAACAGAAAAGTCTGAGCACAAGCAGTGAAATAACTAGGAACAGTTACTTCAGGGAAGTTTGAATGCATAAAAAAATAAATAGATGATGGGAATCTTAACTGTATGTTTGTGTACTTAAAAGTATAACTGACTTCCGCAAGAATTACAACAGCCTGGTTAGAGTAGGCCAGGCAACGGATTAAATTGCACTAAGAGCAACCAAGGACAGATTGCTTAAAAAATGTAACAAAACCAATCAGTTATATCAGGATGAAAAACATCCCCTCATCTAATTAGATCCTACTAAGTTGGGTTTAGGGAAACTCTTCTTTAGGATTGAGATGTTACTGGTGAAAAGGGAAAGCTTTCTTCATAAGGTGCTGGGAGGACAAGTGGAATGAAAAGAGCTTGAAAAAAGTTTGTAGAAAATAAAGCTTGAATTTTTTTTTCTTCTTTAGAAAACTTGAAGATTTTTTCTTTCTTTCTGAATCTAGGGATTTCTTGTGCCCTTATAACTGTTTTAGTTTACCTTTTTTATAGCTATTCAGCACACAAGTCACTTTTTCTTTTGCAGACACAGAAACTTAACTGTGACAACTAAAAGGAGATGCCCCAAAGACTTTCTGCCAGAGACAAGGTTTCCCAGCCCCCAGGATAGTTTATTGAAGCAATAGCATCAGTGTTTAGACAAATTACAACTTTTTCTTCCTTTTATGAAAGACAAGGAAAACAATAAACAAAATAATAAACAAGAAAAACCTTTCCCAAACCTTATATGAGATTCACATTAGAAGACTTCCATCATCTTCATCAGAAAAAAATGTGCCAGGAACAAGTTCACAGCCTTACTCAGTAACTTTACTTGTACAGGCAAAACTATTAATGCATATAAACTACACTGGTGACAGGATAATTCTCATGAGTATAATTGCACTTATTCTTGATGTTCCTTTTAACAAATAAGAAGTAACCCCTCAATATATCTCAATAATACTATAATGCCTGTGGTTCAGAGTCACATGTCACTTGGGAGACTTGCCTAGCCCCATCACTTTTAACGCTGATAAGTAAATAGAATCTAATTTATGAATGCTTCATATCAGGAAAGAAATCTGAATTTGTTCAAAAGAGTCCTTGTCAGGAAGTTTTCCTGAAGCAAAACTTTACAAAGTGTCTTTGCAACCAATATTTCTTAATTCTATGAAGAGGAAAAAAAGCCAGTATAGCTCTTTCAAGTCCCAGGTAACTTCAGAATTATTTTTGTTGTTGTTGTTGTTTGTAGGCTGGGGTTTTTTGGGTAGCTTTTGTAGGTTTTGTTTATTTTAATGTTTCTTTGAGGAAGAATTATTGAGTGCAGCACTTATCAATTATCTTGGTATATTTTTGTATAACATTTTGTATAACATTCTGGCAAGCAATGAGAACTCTAGCTTTGTTTTTTTGTTTTGGTTTGTTTTTTTGTTTCTTTTCTTGCTTGCTTTTATTGTGGGTTTTTTGGCATTTGTGTGTAAAATTATTATTTATTTAAGGGCTTTCTATGAGTTAGTGATATCCCCATTCTTCTGGGGAACCTCTGACTGAATGAACTTCAGAACCTGCTGTTTCAATGTGCTACAGTATGTCAGAGCCTCTGCTCTCAAGTACATAATATTGTAATATTAACTAAATAAAAATAATAGGAGCTGTTTTGAGGGAGCTGCTGCAAGCTGGCTATTGTATGTGCTCCTTAGTATAAATACAGGTATAAAAATATTTGGATCCTGACTGAGCTGAAGCAATAAGGATGGACACGAATAACATTTTTTAAATTATTTATAACTTCACAGTGTCTGTAGCTTTAAATTATTGATGCTTGTGACAGCAACTGTCAATGAGACAAAGCTTACATTGAAACAGCAGCAGCATACTGTGGTGTTCAGTGCTTCCAGTCCTTCTTATTAGGGAAAAATGTCACTTCTTTCATTGTAGGAGAGCAGAAAAAAGGAAGCAAGATCTTTATTAAAGGAGAAGTTTCCTGCAAGACTCTTTGATTATAGTGTGTCTCTCAGAACTCTTGGCATAACAAAAATGTTCTAACTGAGCATGAAAGAGACCAGTCTTACCAGTAAGTGACTGCATATTGTTTGCTGTAACACGTTTTTTTACATGTAGGGTTACAGCAGCAAAAACGTCTGTCCCTGCTGGAGCACAAAGGATGAGGCAGCACTGTGTATTACAGAGAGACTTTAGGGGGAACATTTGTCCCCACCTATGCCCCACAGTGCATTGTCTAGGGCGGTGTCACTCATCATTCAGGCAATACCTTCAAAACAATGGTATCAGCTGTCCAGATGTGGTACAAACACTTGCACCTCTGTTGATATAGCAGTGACTATCAGGAGTACCACAGGTCATCTGTCTTTATTAATGCTTCTCCCTCCTGCTGACCTATGAAGTTGTAATCTCCTGAATCTGTCTGTCTATATCTGACAGGTTCCTAATAAAGTTTTGTTGCTTTAGGTGCAAAAGGACAGGCCTGTTTTAAGTATGGTGGTGTGTGGCTCTGTTTGCCTTGTTTCTTTATTCAAGTTCAAAGCAACAACACACTAGGTGAAATTCATGAGGACAAAAGGAGAACCTTGTGTTATTTGGATCTGGGAGCTTGCTTGAACCCATTTCTGCCGAAAAAAGAGAAGTTTCCTGATGCGAAAACACCGGTGAGCCACGTGTGTGCTGCACATGTACTTACAGAGTGGAAGAAAGCTGTGTGGAATATGAAATTGCACCCTGTACTGCTGGGGATCAGGTGCTGAATTATCTAAAGACAAGTGCTTTATTAAGAGTGGGGAATGACTGAAGAGTGATTGTCTGTAGATAATGATTTTCAGTAGAGGAAGAGAATCATGCCTATTTTGTGGTTTTTTTATGTGCACAGGTGGAAGGAGAGAATCAAAGTCTTCTGCTGTCGTTTAGGAAACAAAGATTGTTTTAATGACTTAGAAAATAGTAATAGGTACATGGACACAATGCCAGGGAGCCTGTGAAGCTGCAAGAAATGAAGTGTGTTTTCATGGTTCAGGTTAAATCTCACTAAAATGGACTTAGATTGATACTAAGGCAATGGCTGACCTCTGGTTGCAGGTCACCAAATGGCAGGAATTCGATCTCGCCAGAGGATCTAAATGGGGCTCATCCATGTAGCCTAGAGGGACCTGCAGCTCTGCGGCTTTGCATTGCCCAGGGCCCTGGCCTCATGGGTCTATCCCTGGCCTGCCATACAGAGGAGAGTGGCCTGAATCAACATTGCTCAAGGGGTCCCTTTTCCCAGCAGAACAGCCACAATACATAGTGTTTGTCATGAGTCCCACTATTTGCTGTAAGATTATTAAAAAAATATTTTTCTTTTTCCCCACTCCTTCAATATACCTGAAGTAGTGACTGCCCTGTGTTTTAAAAATGTAACACAAGTGTGTTGCCCTGAGTTTTGCAGTCTTTCGATGTTTTCATTCCTGTAATAGAGTTTCTCATGCATTTTCTGTAAACATAGCTTTATTTACAGAAAATGCATGAGAAACTCTATTACAGGAATGAAAACATCGAAAGACTGCAAAACTCAGGGCAACTCAAGTGCACTAAGGATAATCAAGAAACAAGGACTTAGGACAATGACAGAGTGCTAAGCTCTTTGACAATGCAAGTGTACCATGCAGGACTTAGAGACCCAAGAAAAGATTTACATAACTCTATTTGTATGGTAGCAAATGCAGTATTAAGGGGAAAATTTAAGGGGTCAACAAAAAAAACCCCAAACAACCCAATAGTAGCATCTCATAAGCTGGCCTTAAGAAAAAGCAATGTGAGGAAGCTTTTCAGGTGAATCCCCCTTTGACTAAAGTAGCCATGGCTAAATAATAGTCTTATTTGATACCTTCAGAGTTCATGAAAGCAGAATACTGCTTCAGAAGTAAAGATGACCAAGATAACTAAGATGCTTGAATCTATCATTGGTTAATCTTTTTTTTCATGCCCCACAGAGGCCTAATGTTTGGTAGCTTAGGTTGTCTTGGTCCCATCTCCTCAAATCAGTGATGCAGTATGTTGTTCTGCAACCATTTACCTGACCTCCAGCACTGTTACAGAATGAAAGTATGCAGTATTACAGACAGTGACTTCACAGCTTCTTTCTTACACAAAGATCCTTCCAGCAGCTCTTACTGCAGTTATTAGCAGGAATGCTGACATCATGAGGAAATGGATGACATCATCACTTTGATTCTGTGCAACTGTTCAAGGGCATTGACTATAGAGTACTGACATCAGGTAGCACCTAGAGACTAAAAACATTAAGGTCTTTTGATACTAACTTGCAGGATCCAGCAAGAATATATAATTTTGTAGTTTAACCGCTAATTAATGGCATAACAGCAACAACAAATGCAAAGGTGTCGAGGGGGGTTGGGTTAACTCCGCCCAACTGCCCTCGGTGTCGCTCCAGCCGAGCTTTGTGGGCTCGGCGAGCTATCTGAGGGTCCTGGTTTACCCTGGAACCCACGGCCTGTGCGAGCTCCGGTGTCCTCGCGGGGTCACCTTCGGGAGTGTTGTTCCCACCTCGGGGAGGCCAGTGAGACGCCGGTCGATGGCGCTTTGAGAGGGGCCAAGAGTCCCAGGCTTGCTCCGAGCGCCGTAGTAAAGGACGAAGAAGAAGGCAATGCGTGTGGGAGGGGGTCTCCCGAGCTCTCTTTATTCGGGGTAACCGGAACGGGAACGAGCAGGTTCGGGGTCAAAGAGTCTCAGGGGAGAGAGCCCCCAAGCACGGGTGTGCACGGGGTTAAAAGGGAGCACAGGCTGGGAGGGGTTTAGAGGGAACAACCAATGGGATACATGACTTAGGAACATCAATCAGGGTACAAGCTAATAGGGGAGAACAGTGGGAAGGGTTACAACGATAGAACCAATCACTAACTCAGAACAACAGAACATTCTAGAACCAGAGGAGGGAATAACTGGGTGGACCCACCCCTTCTCTGCCCAGTGGGTGGGGCCTAAACCATGTCCTCATATACTGGCTCCTCCTCCCAGGAGGAGTCAGATGAGGGGGCGGAGCATTGAGGGGAGGGCGGTCTCACCCAAATAGGGGACCGCCCCTCCACACAAAGGCTCTTTTCTTTTTAAGAAACACTGAACAGGGGATACTAATGGGAAGATCTCATTGACAATATGCCATGAAGAAATGAAACCTAATGAAATACAACAATTTGTATAACATAGTGCAAAGAAAGCCTTTGAAAGCAGAAAAATAGCATTTCTTGTGCGTCTAAATCTATCCTATATGTCTCTTAAAAAGAGAAAATTCACTTAAGTACACACATTAATTAATTACATTTTAAGAACCATTGCATTTAACATTTTTCACAGAATCTCTATAGTGACATACAACAGTGTTCATTAGGTCAGACCTTTCCCACCCATCTCATGGGTTCATTGTCCTTGACTACCACTGAACATAATGTAGCCTGAGGCCTTTCATGTATTCTGGGCGTAGGGAGGGCTTTCTGCAGTGACAAAGCTGAAATGTATGCAACTGTATAGATTCTTCTATCAAATGCAGGTAGATTTCTCCAGGACCTGGCTACCTGAGCATCTCAGTCTTTTTGACATCTCATGTCTTCTAGAGAGTTAGCAAAAGGCCAATGCATAGCTGAAGTATTCTTAGCAATAGGAGCTGTTAGTCATGTCTTACAGGTAGGGAAATTGGGTAACTAGACAGTACCCAAAATTAAGCAGCTGGTAAATGACAGAGCTAGGAGCTGTGTATCTTCCAAGTCCCAGCATTGCCTACTTTACATTTTACAGAGGAGAGAATTAACACAAAAAGAACAAAGATTTTTGTCTAGGTCAGGAGGACAGCCAGCCACAGCAAGTAGAATCCACCTCAAGACTTTGATACTTAGACTAGTGCTTTTCCTACTGAATATTTCTTTATGGACAGAAAGATCCCAGAGTGATCATCCCTCACAATAACATGATGGAGGAGGCAGAGAGCAGACCAGATGCTACAGTTCCTTCAGCTCAGGGATGAAGAACTTTTGTTTACACAGTGCATTAGCCTTACCCAAGCTATGGCTGGAAGGCTGGCCTAAGGAACAAAACCCTGGACTATCAAAAGTGTCAAACTTTCTGCACTTCAGCTTCTCAATAATGCAGGCTCCTGTTCATATGGGCCTTGACTATGGGCTTTTTTCCCCTACTAAACTAAACAGAATTTATTTTTTTGATATATATTTTTTGAACAGCAGGTGATGCTGTAAGACCTGGGATTAAGCTCTCTCCTGACTCATTCTCTACAATTGCTGCTGAAGAGTGATGAAAACATGCTGAGCTTTTCCTCTTATCTCCATAAGAAAGGTCTGTAATTTCAGATTATAGAGAGACTATGACTAAAATGGTTGCACTCAGAAACCAGAAGAAATACTAAGCTGTTTTATACCAGTAATTTATGTGTCTATTTAATACCCTAGAAAAATGTGGTAACAGGGTCAGACCAATTCAGAGAAGGCCCCTCTGTTCCCTGATTTTGGGCTTGTGTTGAAATTTCATCTGGGAGATATTCCAAGGCTAATAGTAATCTCAGTCTCAAGGTGAATTTTAACCTACCAAAAAAAGAGAAACAAAACAAACAAGAAAACCAAAAAATCACTGAACTCTATTTAGGAAATTGAAACTTAAAGAAGTGGAAAAGAATTAGAGGTTTCTTGACTTAAAATGTAGTGAAAAAAAAATGGGAATTTTGATCTCCATGTCCCCTGCACTAACTCTTATGTTCTTCTGTCTATATCCATGGTACATAGGAGAATAACAAATCAATCATAAAAAGTATTGCTGTTTCACCACTGTTAGCACAATGCTTATTTGCTGTCTCTCCAGGCACCTGATTTCCAGTGTAGTACAAAGTGTAGTTTTGCACTTCACTCAGTTTCACAAGACAATGTAATACTTTGATTTTTAATTTCTGTGACCACATTAAAAATCAGGTTTTAATTTACACTTCAGAGGTCCCTATGTCAAGTTCCTCACCGAGTTCCCATGGAATGAATCTAGCCCTCAGCCTTTACGTGGGGCGGAATAATGTTGTGTTGTATTTTAAGAGGCAAAGATTATTTCTGTGGACTACAGTGTAGAAAAACCTCAGTAACAAAAAATGCAGCTTTTAGTAACTGCCAAAGATGTAATGCCATGTAGACATGCATAAAAATAGCTTTATATACTAACATTGGTGTATTTATATCCAAAATGTTAGGATTAGAGTCTTTATAAAGACAAGCAGTGGAGGGGACAAAACCACCCAATCGGCCAATGTTACTTTGTAGTAACTTATAATAAATAAATCAATTAAGTCAATAGTTTTCCTCTTTTCTAGTAGCACCCAATAGATCATTGACATAGGCAGTGAAAGGAAAGGCATGAAACCTCACATTCAACTTGAATAATTCAGAAATGCATTCAGTTAGTGCAACAGTTACACTGCTTTATCTTCCATTTATTTTCCTATAGGAGCAGAACTGTAAAACACAGACCTATCTATTAACAGTGTTAATAGATTACAGTTATTTAATATCTGTAGACTACGACAAAAGTAATCCATAGGTTATTTTGGTGGTGGCTGAGGTGTTCTTTTGGCTGTTTTTATCTGTATTGAAAAAGTAAATCAAAACAGAGGTACAGCAAAATTTTTACTGCTTTTGCCCTAAGACAGAACTGTTTATAATTCTGTTCTTAAACGAAATCGCGCACAGAAATTTCAATGTCTATTTTACAAACTCAGAATTAAAAATTTTTTTCAGATGAGTAATAACTTAGAGAGGAAACAGAAAAGTTTGAATTTCACAAATTTCTCAACTAGAGAACAAACACAGAGGGAAATTTCACGAACAAAACCTAACAATATCATTCTTTGATCGAGTTTTGTTGTTTATGATAAAAGGCTGAATCAACCCATGATTTAGAGAAATATTAACAGATTTTATCATAAGATGAAAATTCCTATGCCTTATGTTGATGCAACAATATTGTAGGTAATCAGTTAAATAAATTCCTACATTAAAAACTGGAAAATCTTTATGAATTCCTTTGGCATTCATTGAAGTTTTTCACATGGCTTTGAGGTAAACCTCATGTAAGATTTCTTAATTGGGAGAGCAGTCTCTCTGGCTGACTGCTTTTAATTACGTGTCATAGGAAACTTCCTTGTAGACCCCTCTTAGCAGAAAATTATGTGTTTAAATGCAGAATTCCACTGCTACTATGTGTGCTGTTATTTCTGGTAGCTCTGTAACTAAATGTTCAGATGCAATATTTGAAATGAGAAGTGCAATTTTCTTCCTTTCTTGCTCAGCTGTTTAACTGCTTGTGACTTCTCCCTGCTGGGCAAACACCCACCCCAGCAGGAGCCATATGCAGGACACTGTTAGAGGTGAAGTCTGTATACTGCAACATCATTCCCCACTACATTTAGAAGAACGTGTTACATGTTATGTGTCTTTCCTCTCAACTGTTCTCAACCGTTAGCATGGCTTCTGCAGATGCTGTTACATTAGGGACAGCAGTTTGCTTTCTTCCCTTTCCGTGATTGTGGAGTGAGATTTGACAGTCTTCTCTAGGGACTTCAGACCAAAGTTTTGGATTTGAGAAAGTTGTCACAGAACTTCTCCTGCCTTCCTGATTCCCTTGAATAAGCCCTCTGCTAATTTGATGTTTGTTATATCTCAGCTCAGTACACATCATCTGGGAAGTGTTTGAGCTGGACACGTTTAGAACATATTCCCTTCCAACGTGGTGATGAGAAAGTACAGACCAGCCGGTCTGGCTCTGGGTCACTTAATGTGGCAAGTTTAGATCATTTTATTGAAAAAGCACAGATGAAAATTTGCATGGTATGGCACCTGCATAGATCCAGGATAAATAAAGTCATGTAATAAAACTCCTTGCATTGACTTACCTGTACAACTTATGCCTGTTTCATCAGGAGCCTTCATGTTGTAAGGTTGCTCTTCTCTGCAGGGAGAGAAGAGATTGTAGCTGTCAAGGAACAACATGAACAGGGCTACACCATGACAGGAGCCAAGCCAGGAGCAATGGCTGACCCCAGAGCAGGGCAGCATCTCACTGACAAGGTACCATCCCACAGGGCTCAAACTAAAGGAGCAAACTAAAGGAGCAAAGCTGGAGGTTTGAAACAGAGCCTATCAACAGCCTCTGACATAGTGAGGAAATCAGCAATGCCCAGGGCCTGACTGGAGATACAGCTGTAAACAAGGCTGCACTGAGAGTCCCAGGTCCATCCAGAACATGGGGCTAGATGGCAGCTACCCACAAAACACATCCTAGCTTTAGCCAGGAAACAAAGCCAGACTCAGGAGTAGAGACAGGCACTCCTGTGACTCAACCTAAGCAAGGAGTGTGCTGAGCTGAACTGAACTAAGGCTCCTGGACCAATGGTCAAAGGGTGTGGGGAGTGGCTGATCAGGGCTATTAGAGTCCACAGGACCCTGATGGTGCCAGCTGAATGTCTGGCTCTTTTGGGATTGACGAGAGCATGAACTGCAAATCTTCTGTCTTTCAGATAAGGAATGATCTGATGTACATGAAACAAGAGACACCAAGATCTCCGTGCTTTAGTGTGAAAAACGAGGTTCACTCTCCTGTTAAAATTTAAAAGTTTAATAAAAGGACAATAGGGCACAAAGACAAAGCAAAAGGTTACAGCGCCGGGTGCCCTTGGCTGTCAGCCAAGAGCACACCTGCTATTTCAGAGACACCCTTTACATACTTTTAGCCTAATGCATATTCATAAACAATTATACATATTCAAACTTTTCTCCAAACTAGTTTACATGTTCCAGGAACTGTTTAGCATGGCTCCTCCTTGGGTCCGCCTTTTTAGAGCATGCACATTTCTTGGCTGTGGTTTTGGTCAGTTTTTGTTATCACCTCCAGCTTGGGCTCTGGTCTGTGGTTTCTGCAGATGGCGATTGCTGATAGCTGGCATGTCCGTAGCAGGGGTCCTCACCATACATTCATTGAATGTTATCCAACCGAGCAGGCAGTTCCGTTACCACAAGCATAACTCTATCAGCTATTTTACTGCTGTCGAAGTCTAGTTAACAGAAATAAAGGCATTAGTTATTGATACAAAAAACCCTACATCTTTATAGCAAAGCTACTTTAACACTATACACATATAGCATCCATTTTAATATTTGCGAAAAGCCAGTATCATAATACGTATTTTTCACATTTAGTAATTTGAGGGCATGTGTCAGAACCAGAGCTGAGCATCTGCCCTCTCCATCGCCCACTGGGAGCTGCCATTCCTTGCTTGCTTCCTTTCAGAGTTCGCAGTAACTTTTGTCACCTCTTCCTAAATGCCAGCAGTTGTGTGTTCCTTCATGGCATATGGTAAGAGTCCTTGCTTCTTTGCTCCCTCTGACTGTGCACAAAGCAGCTGGCAAAAATAACCAAATAAAGCAGAACTCTAGTGGGAATGGTGGGCTCTGAATGATTGTTGATCACCTCCTGGTCTATGTAAAATGGAACAAGAAAAGAGCTGGAGTGAAAGAATAAATTAACTAAAAGATTCATCGGAGTCAAAACTCTCTGGAGATTTGGAAAACTCACAGGAAGTTTTAAACAGCCTGTCATGCTGTGCTTGCAAGCGTCTGTATTAGGATGTCAGCGGCAGAGGAAATAATTTAGGTTGCCCAGTTTCTAGAATAGTCTTTGAAGTGCTGTATGCGCCTAATAATTTCGATGTAATTCAGACATGTCGGTGATTGAGACACGGACTTCACTGGGTCCGATGAGAACTGTCCAGCCCTCATGTCCTCTGTGGCTCACCTACAGCTCTAGTCCCTGATGCAGGGCACCATTCGTAGCGACTGGGACACGGACCCAGACCGGCAGGGAATCTGAGTCGTTTATTCAAAGAAACGAGCTGGTTTTATACACTTCTTCAAGGCACAGCATTTCCTTACATGGCAATACTCACTACCTGACCTATCCCATGCTGCCACATCAGCAACACTTTCTGAATGTCCTTCTATGGGGTGATCACGCACTGTTTACCCATCTGTCAGCTTCCGGCAGCTCCTCTCCGTAGGGCTCTGCCGTGTGACACCTCCTCCCCCCAGGCTCCGGCAGAGACAAGCCTCTCTGTGCCGCCATGTGCTCCTTTGTGCTGCCATGTGCTTCCTTGTCCCACAGTCTGTAACTTAACTCCATCCCACCTCTTCCCACACAGACAAAAGGAAAGAAATGCTGCAGCTGTTATAAGCAAATTTGAAGAGTATGGTAACCACATAGCTGCAAACAATGAAACAATGAAAAATATAAACTGAAGATGAAACCAGAGAATAGTCTGTGACAGAACTGAGACTTAAGACCAATTTTTAAGGACTAGATATGTTCCCAGCAGGATGTGAGTCTGTGAGCAGAATGAAAAATTCTGAGAGCTACTACAGAAAAAATCAGAATTAAATCCTTATGAAACATTTTGAGTTCACCAGGCAAAGAAAATCAACCAGTCTGCAATAATACTGTGGAGGATGGTCAGTGCTCTGAACTTGGAGACATAAGAAAATCCAAACCACTAAGAGCCACCTGAGGCAGAAAGTCATGCAGAGCTCAAAGTTTCAGTCCAGCAAAAACAGCAAGTGGAACTGGCATGTATTCGGCTCCCAGGGTGTTTTCTGCAAAAATTCATCAATATTTTGATGGGATGGAAGGCATGAAGGTTTAATGGAATGACGTTTTGATCTGGGAAAAACACTAGCTGAACATAGCTGGAGGCACAGAGAGAATCAGAACTAAAGAAACTTAAATCCTGTATGTTGGAAGAAATGTACATGTAGATCACAATGAAGCTGAAGGTATCACTAACATGTCTCTGAGATATAAATAAGAAGGTACTAAGATTCCTAGAAATGCTGAATTATGTAGGGAGAATTGCCTCTAATCTGCAAGATACACATAGAGCCCTAAGTAGGGGTTGGAAAAATTAAGTCAGCAGCAGCTGAGAAATAGATCCTGCACCATGAGATTGTGACTTTCAGCACAGAGCAGCCACGAGTGCATTCCCAATCCATCTTGCTAAACAGAGAAGAGCTCTCAGTTGTCATCATGTCAATGGCAAACTAAAGCACATTTAATATGTATAATGCTATCACATAATTTCATGAACAGAAACAGAGAAGAAAGGGTAGAAAAATGGCTAGGCAACAGTTCCAGGATGGTTTTTATCAACCTCTGTATAACCATAAACATCAAGTTCAGTCCTGAGCTGCCAAATAGTCTCTTCTTGCATGGTGGCTTTTTTACCACGTAATAATTTCCATTGGTCATCTGGGAGGAGACTGACCTAAAGAAAACACTGCTATTATTTTTGCTTCTGATTTTCTTTGGGTCCAAATCTCTGCTGAAAACAGTATTGCTTAAGGAACTACAATGCTAAATTATGGGAATGGCAGGAAATCTCTAAGAATTCAGTAATAATAATAATAAATATTTTTTGAAATGGATTTAAAGGGGCGTGATTTCAAATCTCCTTTCATCTGACGGCCCTACAGAAAGATTGGAGAATTTGGAAAGCCAGAGTACCTCTATATACATATTTTATTCTTAGCTCAACACAGAAATGGTTCATGATCTTTCAATAGCTCTTGATAGGCTACTGGGGAGGAAGAAAATGCCAGAAAATGCCACATAGACAGAGTTCTGATATGTCCTTGACATTGTAGAAATTATAAAGCCATTGAGTTGGAAAGTCTTACATGTATGGAGAACTTACGAGGCTTGGTGAGTTGCATCAGTTGGCTTTTGTTGCCTTTGTCAGTTTTTTGACAGAAAATTGCCTTGGAAGGAACAGGAATCTGTCAAGGCCTTTCATGGCTACCAAATGAGCAGTCAGAAATCCAGCTTTGCCTTACTCAGGATTAAGAACTTGGTAGTAAAATTTGCATGGCACAGCTGTATGTCTAGTAAGCCATGAAAAGAATTGCTTATTATGCTGTACATTCATTTCAATATAAAATTTAAAAGGAAAATAAAGGTATGCTTGTATTGTCTCTTCTGAATTCTAGCTCATTGTTCTGCCCGCATTGCTTTATTAGTACATTTTTCAAACAGCTTTGTTCTGTCTATGGCAAATTTAAACTTCTGCATTCTGCTTCTAAAGAAAACTTTTTTTGCCCTCCAACTTTGATTTTTAGACTGCATTAGACATATATTAGACATGAATCAATTTTTGTATATATTGATCAGCATTAGGTCATGATCTTTCCATTAATATACACTCAAGAACTCAAGAATAAAGCTGAAGTATAGAATCAACCAAGAGTATAAATATGTCAATTTTACCTCATATTAGCAGGTGATAGTGTATCAGTTTGAAAGAATATCTGCAATATAGTTTTAATTTTCTGTTTTTCACAAAAATTTCAACAGATCTTGTGGGACGTGTACTGAGAACATTCCTATTAATATCTGTGTTCATGTCAAGTACATTAGTCTACTCATCTTCTATCCAATGAGTTGTTTTTTTTTCCTGTAAGAGGTGAAAAGGGGAGTTTTTAGTTGTAGCCTACTGAGATACCCTATGTTTACATTCATGAGAAGACATGGAAACATCCATTTATATGCAGCACTAGTAGTACAACTTTAACTGTGGATATTACGGCATTAAGAGTAGCAAGCGTAGACACTTGTGCCCCTACATTTTATATCTTTAAAAATCCCCCTTGCAACTTTCCTGATCAACAAGTTCTGCAGAGAACAAGTATTGATTGAACAGCTGTCCCCTTCCAATATTCCAAAGCATAGGCAGAACAAACCCTACCTGATGTCATCCAGTCTTTACTGGATTACTGCTTAATCTGCCCAGATACAAAGAGCAATAGTTCAATTGAAGTCATATTGATATTCTTGTCATACTGGATATCAGTGGATGGCAAAACTGACAGTGAGACCCTCTAATTGGGACAGTACCAGTCATTTTCCTTTTTTTCATGAGCCAGCAGTGCATTATTCTACACAGAGAACTGAAGAATGCTGTGGGTGGTGGGTGATTTTGAAAGAATTACCTAAGTCCATTGAGGTCTTTCTGTGAACTAGAACAGCTAGGGCACCACATAATCCTGAGTTGTTTAAATTCTCCTCCAGTAATCACAGTCCCCTCCTGTTATAATGCAGGTGTACTGCTGTGACTCTATTAGTTGTTCTCCCTGGAATTTCACTACAAATGATTACTGGAACAAGGAGCATCAGTGGGTGGGGGGCAAAGATTTATATTGTAACGAGGTGATGTACTCTGTATGGCTTCTGATGCTACCACTGTCTGCTTGTAAATTAGGTGTGCTGTTTCTCCTTTTTGTGGTCAAACAAATCCTTCTGTGGTATTCATGCAAGCCTATTTGCAAAATATATGATACAGTGTATGTTCTGCATAAGTTTTAAATAATCTTCAGAAGTTTTTTGTTCCCTTGTCATTTAACATCTGCTTTAACTAGTGGTTGCTATTCAATTCCTGTCCTGCAAGCTCTACCTTCATTGAGCCATAGAAGGTAGTGCTGGAAAATAAGACTGCTGATTTGGCAACTCTGGTATAGAAAAGATCTCACAAATGCATGTTTTTACCTTCCTAAAAGTATACGATATTTTTGCAAGCCTTGTTCAGACAATGTTCCTCTTTAATCAGTCACTTAAATCCTTGATGTTTTTCCTGTTTTTCATCTCACTGCTGTCTTTTTAAATTGTGAGCCCAGCACCCAGTAGGAGCTAGTTCTTGCTAACGGTCACTCAGGTTTTCCTCGTGGCCAAATCCCAAAACTTTTTGTCTGTTTTCTCCTCTAAAATATTTTGGCTGCTTTTGGTAGGGAATACTGGGGTTTTCTTCTGGTCTGTCCTAATTTTCATCTAGCTATTTCCATCATACTTGTAAGGTCTCTCTCACTGTCTGCTAAATCTCTCTTATCTGTTACAAGTGTCCCTGAAGACTTTGCCACTGGTTTTATCTTTTCCTGGATTTATTATCAAGAAGAACTTCTGAGACCTTCTAGCCTTCTGCTCTGAAATAACTTCCCTGCAATTAACAAGCTACATGCTATATTCCTAAAAGGTTGGAGACTTAGTTTTTTTCTATCTTGTTTATTTCCATTTTTTGGGGTGAGAGAGTGTGGTGAGGGAAACAAGGAGTGACAATATGGTCAATATAATTTGACCTACAGCCCATGCACTGTAACAGCTGAAACCATCACTATCTCAAAACCTCGGGATAGAGAAAGTCAGAGGAAAACAAAAATATGAAATAAAAAGTATATGCTATAATAATAAAAGTATAATTTTACAGTTACTGTAATGAGAAGAGCCTTAGATTTTTCTTTCCTGCATTTTTTTTTCACTGCTGAAGTCAGGAGGATGGAGACAAAAAGAGAATCAGACAGTGCAATAATAAATTACAGACAAAAATTATTCCCCAACATGTATGTACTTCTAAAAATGCCACAAAACAGTGTATATTTTGCTTCTTAAAGTTAGAAGCTGTCCTTGCTTTGGGGATGTGCAGAGTGATTGAACCAGATTACCTCCTTCCAAAGTTATGATATTGTTCTAAAAAGTCAAAAGAAACCCACTTTTTAGAAAAATCTTTTCACTGGCACTTTAATTGAAAGTCTTTTAAAAGTGTTTGACTAGTTTCTTAACTAATTTATTTGACTGAGAAAATTTTTACTTAGCTCGTACTTTACCTTCTTATTCAACCCAATGTTCTAAGCAAGGCCTCCTCACAGATCCACTGCTTCCCAGACTGACAATAATCTGTCATTTCTGATTTCCACCAGTTATGAGACAGATGAAATTTACACCTCAACTGGACATATCCTGTGAAAACCAGTCTAAAGCAGACATAAAAAACGACTATGGTTTGATCCCCTCAGTTTAACTTCCCTTAGCAATTTTCATGCATGTATATGAAAGTCAAACTTATATGCTACCCATTTTACTTTCCTACAAGAAACACATCTAAGGGGATGGTTATAGTTATTTCCATTTTCAAACTTACTGGTTCTCAGTTGTTACAGTGAATAAGACAAACATTGCCTATGTATTTGTCTGAGAGAGGTGAATTAGTCACAGACACCTGTATAATATAGCACATACTTTTTGCAGTAAGACCAGATTTTTATTTATTATATGATGTTTTCTTTAGTAACACAACCATACTGAAATAATTCATTATCAGCTTTTGTCCAACTTTTTTTTGCTACAAGTTCGTGTATAACATATGTAAATGACAAGGGCAAAGTTGTATTGTCAATGTGTATAAATTTTCTCATAGTTTCAGCTTTACCTGTTCAAATTAGGCCATTGCTGAGATTCCTGGAAATGTATTTTGTTTTCGAAGAGAAAGATCTTTTCCTGTCTTTGGAAAAAAAATTCTGTAAGCGTAAAAGGTAATACCTCTCCTCTAAACCCCTGCAAAATTCACTACTTTAAACCTCTCATTTTCTGTATTTTCTCCCTGCCAGGATCTCTACTGGCAAAACAAGCAAACAAAAGGAAACATTCCCCTCAAACCCAATCCCGTATCAAAATGAACTCCCTATTATAACCACAGAAATTTTTTACAGCAGGAATGGGTTTTGAAACGTTACATGAAAATATGCCTTATTAATAAGGTAAAGCCTTTTCTTAAAAAAGCATTAAAAGCAGATGAATTAAAATTTCTTCTGACTCTGCTTAGATTTCTAAATCTTAGAAATAGTGCTGATTTCTTCCTGGGAGTGTTTTATGATAATGAGTTGCTATTAGCGCACTACTAAAACTGAACTCTGCTGTGATAAACATCAGCACTCTAATTAGCCTATTGGAAAAACACAAACCTAAGAAATACTGCCTCTGTCTTATCCCTGTTAAGCTGTAGAATCACTGCAAATTTTCTTTCTCCAGCCTGTAAGGCTGAGACCATAATGTCTTATTGAAACATGGACACTCAGTTCTTCCAAGATACCAGTCAGAAGTGGAATATAAGAAGGCCTTGGAAACTGTTGTCTTAGAGATAATCTGCCAGCTTTCGCTGACTCCAGTAATCTGCTGCAAATTCTCAATTGTCGTCTTAAACTAATGCTTTTATATTTTTGCAGTGGGCAATTACAGGCATCATCGATCACAAGAAAAACAGATGTGCTGCTGACCAGTTAACTTAGTCTTGCAAAAAACTGTCTAGAGCCAAACTGTAGCAGAAGGCAACTTACCCTGGTTCCACTTCATTACCTCGGTAAGGTGTGAATGGCAAGGCTGGTAATTTGTACCAGTTAGATACTACTGTTTTTAAGCATAGGGCATTTCTTACTTTTTAAAAAACATAGTTACAGCTCACACATCTTCACTCCTATGACAGTTGGTCAGAACAGCTAAAGCCATGAACAGAAGAAATACAAATATCTGAACTTTCAACAGTAGAGCTTCACTGTTTACCTGGGTTTCATACAGGCAGTCCTGTAAGGCAGGACTCTCAGCTCTGTGACATGAGTAGAAAAGTAATTTCATTACTGTGTGTACTGGTTGGGGCTGGGATAGAGTTAATTTTATTCACAGTGGTTAGTGTGACACTGTGTTTTGGATTTGTACTGAACACAAGGTTGATAATACAGAGATGGTTTTGTTATTGCTGGGCAGGACTTACACAGAGCCACGGCCTTTTCTGCTTCTTTTGCTGCCCCACTGGCGAGGAAGTTGGGGGTCCATAGGAGGCTGGGAAGAGACACAGCCAGGACAGGTGACCACAAATGACCAAGGGGATATTCCAGACCATATGACATCATGCTCAGTATATAAACTGGGAGGAAGAAGGAAGAGGGAGGAATCTTTGGAGTGATTGCATTTGTCTTCCAAAGTAGCCATTGCATGTGATGGGGTCCTGCTCTCCTGGAGATGACTGAACACCTGCCTGCAGTGAATTGATTCTTTGTTTTACTTTGTTTGTATGCACAGTTTTTACTTTCCCTATTAAACTGTCTTTATCTCAACTCATGAGTTTTCCAGCTTTTACCCTTCTAATTCTCTCCCTTGTCCTAATGGTGGGAAGTGAGTGAGTGGCAGTGTGGGGCTTGGCTGCTGGCTGGAGTTAAACCACAACACTGTGGAATTAAAATCAGTTGCATTACACTGGAAAAATATCTGGTGAAATTGAGAGCAGGAAGGAACTGAGTTCTTTCTCTATTTTTTTCCACTCTGAGCAAGCACTAATTCTTTGAGTTTACTATTAGTGCCTCTACAAAGTAGATAACCAGGTCTATTCAGAGATTGCTTAGAAATAATCACTAGGAAAAATAATTAGTGTACCCAGTCAAGATCCTCAAAGGCACTTGGGTGCCAAATTTTGCGAAGAAAGTTGCCTCAAATATTTTTCAGTGTTTGAACTTGAAGCTAGAGACTGGAAGGCTTTAGCTGTGACATTAATTTCTCATCTGCTGACCAGTTTCTAATAAAACAGATTCATTGACCAGAAAAAAAAGTATTCTGCATGTACTAAACAAAATGAAACAGAAGATATGGAATGATGAGAATGAAAAATAATAATTTCCAAGTGAATAGTTCAATTATAGAATCATAGAATCATTTAGGTTGGACAAAACCTTTAAGATCATGGGGTCCAGCCATTAACCCACCACTGCCAAGTCTGCCACCAAGGCATGTCTCTAAGCACCACATATATGTCTTTTAAGTACCTCCAGGGATGGTGAATCAACCATTTCC
This sequence comes from Eulacestoma nigropectus, assembly GCA_013397775.1. Taxonomy (NCBI): domain Eukaryota; kingdom Metazoa; phylum Chordata; class Aves; order Passeriformes; genus Eulacestoma; species Eulacestoma nigropectus. The sequence goes on along the minus strand of VZTE01002087.1, from coordinate 191,314 downwards.
CTGCACATAGTTTTCCTGCTGCGTTTCCAGCTCCTGTTTTTGCCCATGCTCCGTGCATTGTTGTAGATACAGTCCAGTTGGGCTATTGAGCTGTTTTTGTGGGAGGAACTCTAATTCCTGTGTGACAATTATCTTATGTTTCTGTGGTTTTGAATACATCAATGACCCTTGTGGCTTTGCTATTATATGAATCACCATACCTTACCTCCACTGAGACAGCAGACTGAAGGACCTTGCTAGCGTACCATCCCTCAAGCTTTAGTGTGCTGCCTCCAGGCTTATCTCTAGTGAGCCTGGATTTATCCCTTTCCCCCTTCAGATCCAGTTAAAAGCTCTTTCAATGAGCTCTGCTAACTCTTCCGCAAAGATGCTTGTCCCCATTGAGATCCATCTGTCATCAGCAGGCCCTGGTGTCGTGTAGACTGACCCATGATCTAAAACCCCAGAATTCTGTTAGAGACACCAGGCTCAGAGCCAGGCATTGATCTGATGGATCATCCTAGTCCTTCCCTCATCATACCCTGAAACCGAGAATGTTACCTGTGCTCCTGATCCCTTAACCAGATGTCCCAAGGCCCTGAAGCCTCTCTTGATTTCTCTTGGGCTTCTTGTTGCAACTTCATTGCTGCCTACCTGAAAAGTCAATAATGAATGTGGTCACCTGAGTGCCGTACCAAGGTGGGGAACTTTCTCTTTGTATCTTTAATCCTGGGTCCCTGGAGAGGCAACAGACTCCCCTAAGAAGTGAGTCTACTCTGCATGTTGGGCATTCTCTTCCCTTCAAAAGGGAGTCTGCTATGACTATGACCCAGCTGTTTTTCTTTACAGAAGCAAGCTTGATGCAGGACGTAGTCCAGTTTAACCTCAGTGACGCCTCCATGCCAGGTGAATCATCATCCTCATTATTGTTTGGTTGCACTTGCAGAGCCTCTTGCCTGTTATGCCAGGGCACCTGGGATGGTGGGGCAGTCAGAGGAGATGTGCCTGTTGTGCTGGGCAGGAGCTTGTTGCCCTTGCAACCTTCAGTCACTGTGCTTGGCCGAGTGGAAAGAGGACAGGGAATCCTCTGTGTCACGCATCCTGTCTGCTGTCAAGCCTGTCTCAGAGAAGGCAGGGTGTGATTCCAATGGTCTGTCTCTCTGTCATTCCCAGGTACTCCTCAACTTACTGACATCCTCAGAGCTCTTGCACTAAGTGAAGGAGTCCCTCTACCTGGGTGCACCTCCCACAGAGGTGCTCACTGCTGCTGGCCAGTCCTGCTGTCAGAGCAGCTGACACCTGGGTGGCAGCATGTTCTCACTGAGGTCTGTCTGGGAAGCTGGGTCAGCTGTGGTGGGTGCTGAGCTTAGAGAGACCATAGCTTTCTGCTGGGTGGATAGCAGGGCTCCCTGGTTGAGCTGTGTGGAGGCTTGGCTGCCTTTGCTCCTGGCCCCACTCAGGTAATTTCTGTTGCTGTCATGCAAGCTGTGGACTCCTGGTGGCTCTCTCATCTTCTCTTGAGTTTTCCCCAGTTTGGGAAACTGCCCTGTGTACCACACTAGAGTGTTTCATTGCAGATTGTGCCAGCACCGGAGCTGCTCTTCTTGGCAGTCCTTGGAGCCCATATAATAATACTTCAGCAACAGCTCTTTCCCTGGAGGAAGAAATATAGACTTACTGGGAATCATCAGCTCAGTTACAGAGACCTCGGTTAAAATGTTCATAGGCTCTACTCCAGTTGTTTTCCTAGTGGATTTTGCAAAAATAAGTAAGGGCAAAATATCAAACATCTGTCCAACATAACTGATGAGCCTTCTACTTCTGAGCAATTCTTCCTAACTCATTTAAACAAGTCTTTTCACTGAAACACCTACCATTGGTGCAATTAGACAATGGTATACATTTTCCCTTGCTGTTTGCTCAGAATGAACACCCAAACTGGAAGGAGGTGGTAATCCTTCAGTATTGTTGGCTGGACACAGCTGAATTCAGCTAAATGTTATGTTTTTCCTTCCTGAAAGAAGAATCCCACATGAACCATTCTCACTTAATTATCGCATATTGCTTCATAATGGAATTCCTCCTTTGGTTTTTTGAGAGTGTGGAACTTACATTTCCATGTTACAGGTATTTTTAATGCATAGTGATACCAGTATTTCAGCTTCTTTGTCTGAAGAAGGCAGCTCTATGAAACTATGGACATGCTTTTCTTATAAAGATTTTTAGAAGTACCGTTTGCTGCATTATTTAAAGGTGTCTTTTTCAAGCTGCTTGGAAAGCTGTAGTTGAAGTTATTTTAAACTGTTGTAATTTCTCCTTGAAATTCTAATTTCTGGAATATCTTCATAGAAATAGGCATGTAAACTTAATACATTATGATATGAAGCCTGAAAGTCCATACCCCCACCTGTGTGAATTCTACCCCCATTTCATTAATCCTCTGCATGATTCCCTCTCTATTTTTGTCAGCAAATGTTGTTAGTTATTAAAAATGAGAAGGCTGAACTATCCAGCTGTGTTGTTTCCTACACTGGTAAGAATTGACATGAAAATAATTTAAAAATATAATTACTAATGCAAGGAAAAGTTTTAAAAACTGTCAGCTAATAGTATGTTCCTCAAAGCATCCCTAGAATTAAGTATTTTTGTCAATTATTTAGTAAGTGCCTAATTTGCTACTACTGGGGAAGAAAATTACACGGTTGCTTCTAAATTATTAAACAATATTTTGATGGCATTGACAGAGCAAATAGCAAGATATTGACCACAGTCATCATGCTATAGACAAATTCTTGCAGTTTTCCTTTCTATCTTCTTACATTAAATTGAAGAGAAGAAAAATGTCATTAACTGTTATGAACTACATGTGCAAACTGTGATTGGAAGCCATACCAAGAGTTCACCTTCCTCCAGATTTTCTTGTAAAGTCACTAATACATAGAGATTTTTCTAAGAAAGCATTTAGAACTTCACAAATAAACTTGATTGCACGATACAGTCAATTTTCTGGCTTTACAGGATTTTTGCTCTTCTGCTGATCACTGGCATCAAGGTCTATTTTCAGTCTTCTGGAAGAAATGTCTGCATCTTTAACAGTATTTTAATAGGGTGATACTTAGACAGGCTTAATCCAACTTCACCTCTCTTTTTAGTCATATTCATTAGAAAAGTTTAATTTTTTTCTCCCTAAATTCCTGTGCTTGACAGGTCATTGTGTCACATATTCACCTGTAGTTGTCCAGAGAAGTCAAGACTTCATGATCAGGCACAAGGCAGACACATGGGTGGAGGAAGATGGAAGGGCTGCTCATAGTGCCTGGTGGGGATGAATTTGTATTTCAGACTAAATGCAGGTGGTTACCACATGTCTAATATGGACAGGAATTGTCCTAAGGGACGGTTATTCCTGTGTTATGGAAAAGATGTCAGATCCAGATGAGAACAAGAAGCAAAGGTGTTCACAGTGGAAGAACAGGAGTGTTTCTTTGATTTTGTACGTACCTTGGTTCTGGCCAGGACAGGGTTAATTTTTGCAATAGCCAGGACAGGCCTGGCTAGGACACAAAGGTTATTCTATACCACCTCACTGTCATCGCCAGGGTGGGAGGAAGGGAGTGTCTCCCAGGGCGAAGGGGTTCCTTCTGGTTGGGGTAGCTTTGTAGAGGCGGTGGTGGAGTGGTGCTGTTTCCAGTACACTGTTCTTATCTCAGTCCATCATTTTTCAACTTTTGTGCCTCCAATTCTCCTCTCCAGCCCTCAGCAAGGAACGGAGGGGAAGTGAGTGAGAGGCACATCGTTTAAAGAGTCTCAGTATGAGCACTAAATTGGGGGGTACCATTGCTAAAGTGTGAGAGTACATCACAAAATCTGGGTTGATGACCACACTTATGAGTATGTTGCTGTGACCCTATATAGGAATGATCAAAAGATGGACCACAAGCCATTACCAATATTTAGGGTGCACAGGAAAATGAGGTAGTGCAGAGTTCTTTAGAGTATGTACTTAAATGTCATAGGTCTAGGAGACCTACAGGGCTTTATTTACAGAATTTGCTGTATTAATTAAATAATCAATCAAGGCCAGTTTAGACTCATAATTTGAATTTGTTTCTCCACGCTCTCAGGAGAAATTTTTATTTTTAGTTTGAAGGACAAACACCACCAACAGTCTTAGAATAATTTGTCAACTTATCTCAAGTTCTAGATCCATTAAGTGTGAAACTTGCCTAACAACTGTTGAAAATAGGACGAGCTGCTCTACCGACACATTAACACAGGAGATGAATACAGGCAGACACAGAAATGCATATGGAAATCTTTTATTCCCTTTTTATTTCATATAAAACCTAGTCATGGTCCTCTTCTCATAGGAAAAAATGAAAACCGTAGCTCATTGGACTCAATTTATGTTTTGTCCACTGAAGAATAGTTCAAAAGAACTTGAAAATGTTTGGACAAAGCCCCTCATTCCTGCAACTTTTTATTCACATAATAGTTCATGAAGACTAGGTGATTATCAGCTTATATCAGATGTCCTTAGAGTTGAGACTAGATGCCCAAAGTGTCCAAAATACCAAATGAGTGAAACAGTCAGGCAATACAGATGAGATAACTGAGACCTGGAAATGAGTGAGAAAGCAAAAATGGCTTTAGAGAAAAGAAGAGCACAGTAATTAAGAGCCTGGAGTATAAGCAGGTGTCTGGAAACATGCACCCACAATGTAGTAACATCCCAAAAGGTATGATACCTTCATAACATCTGACAGCTTGTGCTACTGAAACTCGTAATCATCTTGCACAACTTCTATGCCTGCAATGATATACGTTCTGCAATGATAAATTTCTAGATGACACCCCCATTCCCACAATGAACAAAAAGGAGTATCAAAACTCTGAAAGAATTATAAAAATTCAGTTCTTGTTTGGAAACAAAATCATATGCATTGAAATAATTCCTGATTGCTTAGGTAGGCTCTTATGTACGGATGTCCACATGCTTTGCCCTGAAAGTTTTTTTCCCAGAACTTTTGATCTAATCTGTTTGCTGCAGGTTAAGCCTGTGACCAAATTTCCTCCAAGGCATTTTTAACCTGCATCATGTTTAACATGCACTGGGCTCAAAGAACTTCATGGATTGCTCCTGTTTCCACTGAAATCAATTTTTTCTCTTTTGGCTCTCTTTCATTTTTTCTTATGTCTGAGAACAGGACACTGTCTTTAGTTAGGAAAACCTCTCAATCTTATCTGTCTTATCTGAGAGTCTTATCTGAGAGATGGTAATTTTCATATTTCTTCTGCAGGTGTGTGGATATGGGCTTGAAGAATGGGATTAATTTTATCTAATATTAACACTTTGGCATCTGGTCTAAGATAATCTTGTAAGATCCCTCCTGAAACTAATAGGCAGAGGAAGGGAACTTTGGAGAACATCGTTCCTGTCTTAGCATAGTATGACTGTTTCTGTGAAGTTACTATCTCTCTGAGACAAGGAAACATGACATCTTGCCTTTAAATGAGAAAAAGGCAGGAGAAACAGATTCTATTATTTCTTCAAATGAAGTGGTGTCTGCATTGACTTTTGGATTAAAGACAAGAATCTGCTTGTGTGGTTGGGACACGATTCTGGAGGAAACAATTGGTCTTATTCTGTAATATTAACATAAGACACCATTCTCTTTTGCTGTGTTGATGGTTTTAGATATCCACGGTTCCCACCAAGTAGAAATAACTATTAATTCTGTGTAACATGCCTGACATGATCCTCTATGCTTGACCAGAAGGTTACTGTATTAGTCTGGTGCACATTTATAATATGAATGTGGCAGTTGTCAGTGAGGATCATGGTAATCTGGGGAGATAAATGTCTCCTGCTGATTTTAAACTCAGTGTTGGCATTCTAAATGGTTTTCTTGGAAGATGCTTAGACTGTGAAATCATTAGAGAAATAAGGATTAGTTGGACATTCCAGGTATCATCATCCCTAGCGACTCCTGTGATACTGCTTGAAAAGGAGTTTTTTCCCCTGTAGATATTAATGGTCATGTTGAAAAGCTTAGATTGGCCTCATGTAGAAGAATTACCTACTCATTAACTCCAGCCTGGATAATCACACATGAACCATCAACATCTTACTATTTACACAATATGTTATATTCAAGGTTTGAATGAAAGAAACACCAGAACTGGACAGAAAAATTACAGCTTTTTGTAAGTTCAACCCTTATTGTGAAAAAGTCAAGAGATACTGATTCACAATTAAAATGGAAGATAGTAGGTGCAGAATTTCAAGTCAAAAATTCTCAAAAATTACTTTAGAGCCATTTCTGGTGGGGGATTACAGACAAAGAGGGTCCGTATTTTAGAGAATGAGTTTTCTGGTATGTCAGCAGTTGGAAATGTGATGGATTAGGCTGCTAATGAATATTCAGTCAGTGATAACATATCTTTTGGTGATTTTTTTTGTTGCTTCCATTCTACCCCAGCATGCCTTTTCTCCTGATAAATGGTTTTCCAGATTTTCAAGCAAAGCTCCAGATCACATGAATCCTAGTACAATGTACATGCTGGTAATGTTTTTTGGAGTGGTAGCAAAAATAAAACTTTAGTGGTGACTTCTTTCTGTAACAGCTGCATCTCCATGGCAATTTTGCATTCATTAATGTGTTTGGGAGCAACTTCTCCAGTCTCAGTGTACTCTAGTCAGGTCACCAAGAGCGATACAGCACCTCCCCATGCTCCACGTACAAGGTCTTATGATGCTAGCCATAACTTCTCTCTCCACTGGAAACCCCCTGTCTATCAAGAGGTTAGACTCACCTTGGCAGTTCCACACCAGATAAACAAATACAAATATCTCATGTCATGACCTTTCTGTTCCGCATATTCAGCATGTTTCAACAGTATAAGGAGACATAGTTCAGGCTCACTATGTATAAATACAAAGATTAAAATGCCCTTTCATCCTAGAGTGTGGCACCTTGAGACAAGGAAGCACACTGGCTGCACAGCACCAGGAAGCCAGCGCAGGGGCCACTTCCATGGCTCCTGGCTGAACACTGTGGTTGCCACTGGGACTGTTAGAGAGGCCTGAACGCAGATCAGCCAGCGTGGCTCAAGCACTGGGTTTGCCTCATGAAAGTTTTTGTGGAAGAAACTGGTAAGCAAAGGAAGGGGGGGTGGAATGTTACTTTCTATATGGCAAACAATTTACCCTGCCATTAATATTGCAAGCCTTTTTTTCAGAAGAAAAAAAAACCCTGCTTTATTTTAAGATTTTTAGTATGGTTTATTCTGAGATTTAGAAAACACAAGAGAGTCAGGCCTTCCAGACAAATGCATTTACCTTGACGGAATGCATTTGCAATAGCTTTACAACAATGGCCTAGAGAATACTTGCAATTCACATTGGACTATTTTTTCTCTTTTTTTTTTTTTACTGCTTGGAAAATGGACCTGGTTCGGGGGCCTAATTCACAGCTACCACACCTACTCTCTCTGCCCAGAGAGCGAAGAGAATGAATAGGTCAATCACCTGACATATTTCCATCCAATTTCAAGGGTAGAATGTGTTCATTTTCTGACTAATGGCATGTCATTTTGCAGAAGCCTTTGGTCGCGAATTAATCCTGGAATCAAAACAGATTTTCCGGGGAGCAATCTTCCATCACGTATTGATTTTTTTACACTCATGGAGTCTGTACTCCCTAATTTAACCTGACAATGATTCTGCACAATGGGCTGGGAGCACCTTGGCAACTCACAGAAGGAACTTTTAGTGTCTTTTCTTTCTGCAAAGTAGTGGAGGGTGGGGGAATGAGGAGTGGGGGAAAGAAAAGACCCAAACAACACAGTTAGTCAGTGGGAGAGTGTTTATTGTCTGATGTTTTATTTCTGATTATTTTGAATGGAGAAATAATGCTAACTTTAGAAGTAATGTAAGTGGAGATGTCTCTGAAAGACGCATGACTCTGTGAAATCCTGTTTATGGCAACAGTCCCCTGCTGCTCTTGCACCTTTTTCTCACCCCCAGCACTCTTGGATGCTAATAACACAAAAACTATAATAGCATCTCTCATTGCACCTGATGCTTTTACGAGCTGACATTTTACTCTACAAAAAATAAAAAAATAAGTGCTTGCACACATAGAGTCATAAAAATGCATCCTTTACTAAAAAGGTATTTTTTGACTCTGGCCTCAGAAATCCAGCTGCCAATAGCTAACCTTTGGTGTTTAGTTCTCCTGCAAGACAAACTTCTTTGTAACTGCTTCTCTAAATGCTCTGTACTAAACCCTGCTCTAGCTGTTTGTTCTATTTGACTACTTACACCAACAAGAAAAAATGAAAAATCTATCATTATGAAACAATAATACACAACCCAGTGAAAAGTGAGAAATCATTTAGAGACAGGAGGATTGATGGGACAAGAGGTGAAGAAGCCATAAGATGCTGTTTTTTAACAGAAAACTAAGATGGGCCATTTTTGTTTTTGAAGGTACCACTGCAGAAGTGAAATAGTGCAGTGTAATCATCGTTCCCAGACTAAAACTTCTTTCTTAGAGATGAGAAGCAATACATATATTTAAGAGATAGTGGGTAAGGTGCCCATCCTTTTGCCTTGTTCTGAAATTGAAATGGAAGAGATTTTAAGCATCTTGCACAAAGATCTTTACAGAAAAATAACGTCTCTGCTGATGATTTCTCCATTAGAAATGCTTCATTACTGAAAACATTACTATATAACCTGAAGAATAATACTTTTTTTTCTTTGCCATTTCAGACACAATCACAATCTGAGAGGTACTTTGTTGGAAATAATTTTTTCCCCTCTATAAAATAACATTTCAGCTTTACTTTGAATAGAAGAAATATAAAAACCTTTCTTGGCCTAACAAGAAAAGGTTTGGAAAAAACACACTTCCTTCAGTTTGGCTACCAAAACCATAGTATAATAATTGCATTTTTAGACACTTCATTCCAGATAGTAATCTGTTGCAGATCTGACTGGGCAAATTTCTGATTGATGGATCTTCGTCATTGCCAGTTCTAAATTCAAAAGAGGACAAAAAGTGTAGAAGAGGAATATGTCTTTAGAAGCGACTGTGCCTGGATGAATCAGGACCTAAATTCCTGAAAACTGGAATTCCAGAGCATAATACAGGAAATGTTTGCTGAAAATAAATAAACTGAGGTACACAGAAATAAGAGGTCCACATACAGTTTCAATAATGACATTAAGTAATAAATCAGTAATAGTTGTTCCTGAACACTAACAATAACATATTACTTCTCCATTGTACTATTTCAGGAATACCTTGGAAACCACAAGATAAGTGTTTTCTGGCCTCATCAAAAAGGTTAGGGTGAAGAGTCCTTGTGTGAAAAGTTTTCAGTGATAGAATATGTTTAAATTGTTACACATGTTTATAAAAGTGCTTCTAGGCATAAAGATGATGACTGAAATCATACACAGAAACAGTTGAAGATAGCTCTCTTATTGTTAAAGAACTCCTTTCTTGCAAGTTTTTTTTCTACTTTCATCTCATTTTCCAGAGACATTTTGAAAGAGGACTGCTTCTTTTCTTCCTTGTTTTATGAAAGTGCCTTTGTACATTAGCAAAGTGCTTTAATAACACGCACTTCGTAAAAGTCAAAAGTGCTCTATTACCCATAAGTATAGAAGTAAATAGCACTTGTTTTAATTGAAAACATCAAACTTTTGTAGCTCTAAACACATCAAAGACACATCCATTTGTTCATCTGTTCCAAAAGGTGAATTCTAGTGCTTTTAGACAGACTGCAAAAGAATCAAGCTTATTAGAGCCATGAGAAATTTTCAAATTGAAATGCCTTTCAACCTTGAAGTGGTTAAAATATGGAAATGGTTAACGCACTTAGCATGTGAAGCCACTTTGAAATAGTGAGGGGTTTAACCAATTATCCCCATCAGCTAAGAAGTGCCAGCTGACCACAGTCCATCTTAGGTCAGTCTGACTTCAAGGTAACACGTAGTGGTTTACATTTTAATGAAAGAGTTTAATCTGTAGGTTAAGTAGCAAAGGGAGATTTAAGCTGTTGTGTTTTACTTCACAGGAGCATGCACTCAGCCTGTTGCTGTGGCTTGACTGAAGGACAATATGATTTTGCACCACTGTAACTTGACAGTTCTTCAAGTGTACTTAAACTTTATATACACAGAAAAGTGTAGTGATTTGCTTAGTGTCGGTGTAACAAAACTATTTCTAAACTAATTTACCTTTCATCCTTCAAGACAAAACTTAAATGGCTTGAGGAGTGTCCTATATTTAGTTGGTCAGTTATTAACTTAACCTGAAAGAAGATGATGTCTCACAGTGGGGGTAAAGAAGTGGCCAGAGTGATTTCGGAGACAGATTGAGTTACATTAATAAAGCTTCTGAGACCAGATGACGGCTACTGACTGTAGTACAGACTGGGGCAAATGATGAACACAATCACACAACCATGCCTTAACAAGTTACCATCTGTCAGCCAAGCTCTGGTAACTGACTGTGATTAGATTTCATTTTGATAAAAAGCTAATGGAAAGAGGACAAATAAAATCAAAAATCAATCGTATCTCCAACCATAAAAATACTAATAGAATTTTAAATATCTGTCAAGGACTTGACATCCTGTTTTCTGCAGATTTCTTGTCCCTTAAAGGGTGAGTCCACTTTTTCAGAAGCTGCCCATCCACTATTATTTATTTGTATTATCATTTGCCTAGAGGCCTGTGTCAGAACTCCAGCCATGTGGTACCAGCACATACTAGTTATTGTCTTGCTTTGACTGACATGGGTAGCCACAGTGCTTGAAGCCTTCATAGAGTAACACATTATACATGAGCCCCTGATGTAATTTCCACAGTAGGCCTGTACTATGGCATTAATGGTGTATGATGCTTCCATGTGGACAAAATCTCCTCCACATAAACTTGGAGGCAAAAGTATGAGGGTCTATGTTGGTGACAGAGAAGGGATGCTGCAGATATAGGCAGAGCTAATATCAAAATTGAAGTCTCCCAATTATCAAAATATGATTACTACTTCTAATTCCTTGACCTCTACACCATAAGTAGTTAGAAAGCAAAATCTTCTCTAACTCTTTAAAATCAAGCTCAACAGGAAAAATGTATTTCTTGTTCAACAGAATGACTAGCTCTGTAAATTTCTTAGCCTCCTGCTGCTGCACTTTAAAGTGTGGGCATGATTAGGTATTATGAAGAGTTCTTATTTGTTTTCAGATCTAAAAGTAGAAATGTATCTGTGCAGAGTACAGACACTTTGGAAAAAATTCTGACACCTCAGAGTCAGTTGTCTAATATTCTTTACTTCAAGCAGCCATGTGTTTATTCAGGGTATTGCGCACAGCACCTAGAGTGTTCAACCGGCTCCAATTTTATGATAAAGGGAGCAAGGTGTTGCTAAAAAATTAAATCACATTTAGGACCCTTACTTTAAACTAATTTTAAAAGCAGGTTGAATCCCCAAAAACTCCTTGTGAAATGAGTAGTGAAGGACCAAGTGTTTTCCACTTTCACACAGAAGCCACAGTAAGACATCTGCATTTGGACTTCAGAGTTTAATTTCAGATGCTCTACTTGAAAAACTATATTATTAATTTATTATCCCTACATAAGGATACAAAGAGCATAAGATATACCATATGGCATATCCTGTACAGTAGGTAGTTAGGGAAAAGAAAAGGTCAAAAAAATAGTGTGCAATTTTTGTGCGCATCCTTTCAATTTTCTTTTCTTCTTTGTATCACACCGAAGTTGAGTATTTTATTTAGAAGAATATCTATTTAATGAGTTTAGGTCAACCTGCAGCTAAAAGGCAGTCTGAATTGCACTGTGGTGTTCTTGTATTGCTGAAGTATTGTGGCATGGCATCATATCTGAAAGAAATAGTCACAATGAAATAATTATAGACATGATACATGTAAAGAAAATATTGTGGAAAGATGAAGTGGTCATGGCTAGTTTAGTAAACGTGTGGTATGGCATAAGTCTACAATTACCTTACAATTTATCCTGACTCATATATACTCCAGTAATTCAAGATAACTTGTTAGTAACTCTGATTGCTAATTAACATTACTAACCCGTAAGTTGTCCTCACCATGTAAGCAAAACAAAGAATTTCAAAAATAGGCTGCCAAATAGCTACAAATATTTACTCTTCCTTCTCTCATCTCCTTCTATTCTCTTTCTACCTCACATTTCATTCTTTTATTTACCCAGTCCACCGTCATACCCTTGTCTTGAGGACTTCTTTCTGCAGAGTAAGAACAGTTTCTCATGACTCAATACACCACAGCTGAGGGCTCAAGAATGCAAGTACAAATCCTTGTATGTCATCAGCACTGCCAACTTGGGCCTGGCATTGAGTTTGTAGCAAAGGTGGAATAAAACACACTAGCTTCATCCAACACGATTTAAAGGTCAGAGTACACTAAAATCCTGGGAAGGTAGTTGGGGGTATTTATTGTAGTTAATTGCACCAAGCTGCCTATTTTCTGTCTCCTACATTGAAGGTTCTTGCAAGTATATAGTAGGAACTTCCACCTTAGTCATACCAGTGGTAGGTCTGGCACCTTTATGTGTAATTAGACAATGTATAGCAGCTTATCTAGAAGTTACAAAAAGAGTGTAGTCCCATTTCCCCTTTGCTTTGTTTTGGCTGCGATACTTCTCTGGTAGCATAGTTAGCCAAATTCAGTTTACTAATTCAGTAGAAAACTGACTGAGGTACCCTTGATCCATTGTATTTTCTCCTAGATCAATGAGCTCGCTGAGTTTGGAGTGTGGTTAGACGAGCATCAGAGCTGGTAACAAAGCGAAGGACTGAACAGCCAGGGAAAGGCACTGGAGGCAGTAGAGGTGGGAGGAGAAGTGAGCCCTTTTTATGTTCTGTAAGCTCTCAGAGGTGCTCAGCTTCTATTGCCTTACCATACACTTAAACCGAGAGTCATGGGCTATTTGACTGCTGAAACACTTTTTTCTTTCCTTTAGTGATGGTGTGGTGGGTGCAACACAAAAGAGAAAGCAAGCAAGAAGGTGGTGTGAATCAGCTCTTGGGCAATCAAGATCATAAGCTGCTGCAATTCTTTCTGCTGGGGGTCTGCCCATGACCTCCACAACAGAGGGCTGTACTACTAATCTTAATTTCATATTTGCAGTAGACTGGGAATATGCACTCCAAAGTTACCTTTCTGTCAGTGTGTGGCACATTATTAAGCCTGTTTCTGGGTATAACAATACAGGTATTTCTGAGTATACAGCCGTGATAAGCCTGTGAAAACAAAGGTTTCTTGCTCTGACTGTAGAATGAGCACCTCAGAGCATTCAGGTTGTTCCAGTCTCCAAGATCCAGGTGAAACATTCACAGTCTGCTTCTCTCCAAGGGAGAGAAAAACCAAAGCTCGCAAAGCAAAGTTAACATTGCATAGCACGTGTCAGGGGGCAGCCATATCAGGTTCTTAAGAGACTGGAAGGGGAATTTGCTGGCCAGGAACTTGTCCCATCATCTCTGGGAGACATGAGCAGGGTGGGCTTAGGGAGGCTGGGAATCTGGGTTCATACCAGATTGTCTGGCAGGTTCATGATGATAAGAGATATGAGGCCATGCCAGGACATTGGCCAGCTCAGTGCCAGGGGAGGACTGTGGGGAGCTGAATGTCAGCACTCCTGAGACAGGGACGGATGGCCCAGGCTGGGCTGAAATGGACTTCTTGAGGGTGGGGGCAGGGATGGTAAGGTCTGTTGGTGCCGTTAGGGCATTAACTATACTGGACTTTGCACAAGTCCACGTCCTTGAGAAAATAGGCCCCAAATCAAACTAATAAACCCTGAAAATGCTGCCCAGAATTTTTCCCCCTTGAAGGGAGAAAGCCCAGTGATGCCTAAACCCCACTTGCCATTTTGCCAACCCTGTAAGTTTTCTCCAGGATGGTCCATCTTTGCTCCACCTACGCCTCCTGTGACAGCTACTGGCTTTCAAAACTCTTTGTTACTCAGAAATTGCAGCAAAGTGACTTTAAAATTGATTCTTCAGTTTTCTATGTGTGTACACATACATGTTACTTACCAAGGCAAATGCTAATTGCAGTAATTGTCAGCAGTGTGGAACTTAATTTTCTGCTATGTAGACATCTATGTTGGTTGCTTATATTAGGGCTGTCATGCTTTAAATGTCAGCACCATTTTAACATCTATAGAAGCCTGTAGAATTAATGATGAGAGAGATTCTTACTGTAAATGTATTGGAAATGGCAGCGTTCAGTTACCTGTAAATGTTAAAACATTGTCTACTGAGAGCTGACAAAGACAATCAGTAGATGCATGCTTTGGTTTGTCAGACATTCAGCCCCTGAAGACCTGTTCCAGCTCACTTTGTGTTCATCTGAATGTTATTCATGGTGCCAAGAGGAGCCATCTGGCTCAAGATTATAGTGACTTCTGCCCTTGGAAAGAGAGGGGGGAAACTGTAATTGCCTCAAGATGGTCTGAGGGGGCTGCAGTCACTAGTGCTCTGGGTGGAGGTTGGTGTGTCAGCGCTGCAGAGGTGTGGCCTGTACTGGCCCGTTCAGAGAGGTGGCAAGGAAGCTGTTGTAAAGGCTTTCAAGGAAGGATATTGGCAATCTGCCCTTCTGGGAAGCAAAGGTGGAACAGGTACATGGGCTTATCTCCAGGGGTGCCCTGCCAAAATGCAAACAAAAAGAGTTTTAATGCTTCTGTACAACCTTCCAAATGATGAAAAATGTCAGTGTTCCTAGAGCTAAGTAATTTATGTACTTTCATGTAAATAGCTCTATTATTTTAGATGGTACTGGGTAGTGGAGAATAGCCATCAGTCTATAACATTCAGAACCAGTGCAGATTTCTTTGAGTAATTTCCAGTAGTTACAGACTGTCTTGACAGGATAATTTATGTTCAAATTTTATCCATTTCATACCATAACTTGCAGTTCACTACTGAACTGGGCTCTTCCAAACTACATCTGAAAGGAACCCAGACCCCTCCTGAATTCAAAGTCTGAATATGCAGCTGGCTTCTTTTACATCCCAGAAAGATGCTTCCACTAATTATCTTATTTGTGCTTTATGTAACAACCCCTCAAAGTAGCCACTGAAGATAGTGCATCTGCCACTGAAGGCTTAGTGTAAGTGACTGAGTTTTAGACTTGGACAATAAAGATGGCACTGCAGCAAAAATCCCCAAATGTCTTTAGAAAGCAACCATAGAAAGGTCACTAAACAAAATTCACTAATGAGTTCCAATACATATGCACAGAAATATTTTTTCCTAGTTTTCATTCAAGTCCCACTCATTGTTTCCTACCATTGAAACTTCTTAGAGTCTATTCTCACAGAACATAAGAAGTTTTATTAATTTAAAACTCTTCTGAATCTAGGTGGGTGTACAAATGTCCTATCTCCTCTCCTCTTTCAACATCCCGTGCACCCCTGACAACAAATCTTTGTGATTTTTCTTCCAGGAAGATGTGTAAGGAAACACTTTGAAAAAAGTTGTTAGACTTTTATTTTATGTGTGCATTTCACTTTGCTGCAGGCAATGGCAGGAGAAAAAAAAAAATCAATCCATATTTGTGCAGAATGAAAAGATGAAAAGAAAAAAAAACCTCTTCCAAAATAATTAGCTGTGTGGTATAAGGAATGGAATCATCAAAAATACTTGACTTTTTCCCCTGCTACTGCTGCTGCTGCTGAGTCCTTAAAATACCCAGACACATTAAGAAAAATAGTTAGGAAGGTTTATTTTGGAGAACAAGCTGCTCTTTTTCTGGAGACAAGTAAATGCTAGCCTTTTTCTGAAGCCTGAAACCTCCCCAGTTCTAATTTAAGGATGAGTGCTTTAAAATGCAACTGAAGCCAAAAATAACATAGCAAGGCATTTCTTTAGACAAAGATTAAATCGGTCAACCATTCATTCAGCAATGGCTTCAAATGTGTCTACAATAGCCACAGCTGAAATGTTTTATGCATCTGTATCCATATCTATGGCATGTTTGTGTGTGCATATATAAATACAGGAATATATGTATTCACATAAACATTTGCATTTGTGTGATTGTGTATTCACAAGAGCATGCATGGTAAATGTTGTTAATCTTGAATCTCTTCCAAAAGGCTGAAGAAGGCTCTAGAAGATGCAGAAAGGAATGTACTTGCATTTGGTTTGGTCAGACTATACTTGAAAAATAGTTTATTTAACATGTGAGGACTTCTGAATGACTTAAACATACGACCTTACTATGACAGTGCATTAACAGTGGGTAACTCCAGCAGGGAAGATTAATATTACTTATAAAAAGCCTGGTGTAGAATGTTTGTTGTGCTGCCAACAACACTGTATAGGAGGTGGTTTTTTTGTGCCTGGCAATGATTTTTGCACAACCTACTGTGTAATCATTGTCTACAATGCACTTTTTTCTGCCATAAAACCTGTAGAAGGAATAATATGGCCCTCGTTTTTTCTCAAGCTTCTAAGGAGAACTCTAAAATATATACCTCATGCCAGTAGTCCATAAACTCTAGTTGTGCTAAGGCACTGTGCAACCTGAGGCTACCAAGATCAATAAAATCATTGAACCCACAAATATTTTTGCAGTTATAGTTCTGTGAAAAGTTAGAGAAGCATGTATATCTATATGTAGGAAAAATAGACCAAGAGGCTGTTGTTGGTAGGAGGAGCAAAATCTGCTGGGTTTAGACTGCAAGACAGTGAACTGCAGAAATGTGATGTTCATGGTTTCATGCCAAAGTAGTATAAATTCAAGAGATGCAATACATTCAGGAAATGGATTTAAGGGAGATGGATGACTGGCTCTGGCAATTGCTAATAAGACATAGAATGTTTCCTGCCAAGGTCACTGCTTTTACTCCATTTCATTATCAATTATTAAATATCTCTTCCTCTTATTATTAGTTTACAAGTTGTTTTCACATGAGGGACGCCATTTGGTGTCCTATGTGAGGTGAATTGTTGATGATGAATCAGGCTCAAAGAGTGGTATCTGTAACAGGAAAACTGTTGTTACATCAGTAGTGGCTTGCACTCTGTCCTGACTGTCAGGAGTCTCAAGAGGAAGGAAAAGGACTATGTAGGGGTATAGAGCTTGATTATTTTTTTCTCTCTTGTTGTATGTGCTGTGCTGCATCAATGAGAAAGACGGGTCTAGGTTTTTCTGCCAGCCTGATACTTCTCATATGCAATAAACCTCTTCCCAGCATGGTAGCAGGGAGTGTACTAGGTGGTCAGCAGCTGGCTCTTTACTCAGGCATGCTTATGTCTAGGACCACCTTACCTTATGAAATAAGAATAATTAATTTTAATTTCTCTTCTTACGCAACAGCATCTTAAATTGGAATTTAAGAGATTGAGAGGCAAAGAAGGGATTTGATCATGTCATAATGTTAAAAAAATAACAAAGAAAAAGCCTAAACTACTTCAATACTGATATGAAAAAAAGAGCACATTTCAGTTCCTTTTTCCTCACAGAATTCCTTATTTAAGGGAAATTCTCTGAGGTTCATTAACAAAAATACAGATATTTCCAGCAAGTCAGTCCTCAAACAAATAGTTTTCCTTCTGAAACTATCCTTCAGATATGGTATATTCTTCATGTTGCTAAAGGAGGAAAAAAAAAGATTAAATGGTAGCGAGATGTTGTGAGCTTGTGTGATTGCCTTTTAACTAGTTGCAGTCATAGACGAGTGAGTTGGCTTAAAAAGTTTGATAACTAAGTGTTTCTTGAGGTTGTCCCAGCTATAATGAGATAATGGATTATAAGAAGATATTATCTACTGGAAGATATGAAGAGACAGTTTTCAGCCCTTGGGAGTAGGGATTGGAAAGGGGCATAGCAGGCAATCCTCCTGTTTGCAGAGCACATTTGCCTATGTCAAGAGAAAATTATGGATGATCATCTTCTGAAATTTGCTGCCTAGTAGATCTGGATATGAGGATTTTGGGGAAGACTGTAAATTGTACCTGACAGTTATATTTATAGTCTTTGACTGTTCAGATTGTGCTGTAAACATCAAAGGCAAAGAAAAGCAATGCTTGAAACACTGGAAAGCCTGAAGGAAAGTCACTAGGACTGACCGAAGAAAGGGGGAAAAATACATGTTGATTATCTGGACTATACTTAAAAATTGCTTTAGGTAAGAAAAGGTCTTCAGGATTACGTTTTTGCCCAATTAGCTCTTTCATCAGATTTTCCATTTTGGAGATTGGTAGGTCACCTCTGCAGCACTTTCCAGCTCCTCGGTGTCTGTGGCTGAGCAATGATTTTGCTTCCTTATTCATATCTCCCATGGTGGCATACTGAAATATCCTTAGGCTTCAGGAGCCAGGCACCACGTGCTTCAGGCACGTGCATTGCAGGGGGTCCTGGATTTATTACCAGACAGCCTCTGAAGATGCACCCCCAGTGCGGAGAGATGGCTCTAAGCTTGGTGTGGTTTAGCCTTGCAGAACTTCTGGCTTGCACTGTGCTTTGTAGTAGGACATGTCTTTTTCTCTTTAGAGGGGTGTTTTCAGAGAGAAATAAGCCTCATTGCCAAGCATGATCAACCTTCATTCCAACAAACCGAACTGGATATAGACTTTTCTGGACTCCCCTAACCCATTTTATGGCACAGGTGGTGCAGTGAGCCTCAGAGCTCCTTTGAAAGCAGATGAGCATTTGAAAAAGTAGAAAACTTTGAAAAAAAATATCCAAATCCTTTACACTTCTGGAATCAACACTCCAGCAGGTAAGCAACAAAGCTACTTAAGGTAAACCTATACTCTCGTACACTTGCACATCTCCTCCAGTTTAAATAGGCTGCTTGATGACAGTAGCAAACACAAATAGCTTTAAACCTGCTACAGGTTTTGTTAGAGTAATGAGTGAAAACTTGTGTTTATTACTCTCCTGTGTTCAAAAGTAGCCTATTTTATTGTGTTAAACCCTGAACCATGAGAATAGAATTTCTAATACAATACCTCATAGCAGAGGTATCTACAGAGATGCTATTTTCCTCTCCCCCTTCCTTTTAATCACCTTCCCAGTGCAAGAGGAATGGAGTGCTTTTTTAAGCTAGAGATTTTCTTCATCCTAAATTATAATAATATATCTGCAGTATTTGAAATTGAAGTGACAGACTGCTTTCTTTTAAAGACAGTACCTCTCCACAGGTAAGGAACAGTTTTACAGGAAGTCAAGGCCTATATACCTGTTGTGCTGGGAAAAGCTTTGTACCCATTTACTGTAATTTAAATGAACCCCCGCAAAGTTAACTTCTCTGAAAAATTTAGGAGTGGGCTTTGTGAAAGGAAGGATGTGAGACCAACACTGATCCTTTCTGGTATGCCTGTTCCAAGACATCAGTGGCTGGTCTTGTGAATCATATGAAAATTATGAAGAATTTCGAGCACCACGACAAATGAAATCTGGTTTCCTAGGATATACATCTCCTAGTGGCTTGTGAGCTCAGTGATATTTCTTCCTACAGCTGGGGTTTTTAGAAGGACTATCTTTCTCCTTGTCCAAGTCAATTGTCTCTGGTGTTCAGTAAGGGTTACTTACTCAAGTTCATAATGTGCATAACTTTATCTGCCCAGCTAGTGTTACTGATACTTTGATGCTACCTTCATAGATACACTTAATGACATGTAAGTCTTCACAGGATTGGACCTACCCTCGGCATTTGTGAATCAATACCCCTATTTATCAATTTTTCTGGCTCATTCATCAGTAAATCTTGACGTGCCCTTTATTATTTATTATTTTGGAAACACAAACAACTCAGAAGGGACTGTATCTCAACAGGAAAGGTATATGCGTGTGTCTTCTAAAATTAACACATCTATTTCTGGCTCAGCAGTTGACTGCCAGAAACACTGTTGAAGATAATCTGGAGGGGAACTTACAAGTACTTACTGCAGCCTTTTTCTCACCTGGAAGTCTGATCTTTTTTCTCTAGGCTATTTTCATTAAACCTGTAGTTATCTATCTCCCTTATGTCAGACTTGTTTGAAACTGGCCAATCTTTTAAAGCATTGAGGTTAAACTTGTATGAAATCTAAGTAGGTAACGAAAGAAGCATGCAATGAGTTGTTTCTTTATGACACCAAGCTAACACGGCTATGTAAACATTTAAATACATACGGGTTGCTTACTTGAGACATGATTGAGCTAAACAGGAGATGCTGGCTTTGCATATAGGCACATTCATTTTTACATATTATATAATTACATATAATTAAAATAGAAAAAACTAAATCTGCGCACAAACAATAAATAACTATATGATGTGATTCTTTGAAAATGAACATTACCTTCCTGCCCTCTGAAAACCAAGAAAGATTGCATATAAAATAATATTTAAATTAGCTTTAAGTAAATTATTCCTGTTACTCCAGTAAAATAATCTTAGGCTCAATATTTATCTTTTAAAAAATGTTAACTTCTTTAGAACAGTCAGGTTTCAATTTTAGTGGGAAATTCAACTCATTTTCAGACATAAATGTAACTTGTCATATTCTCATCTTCAGTTGATATCTGGGGCCACATGTCTGCTTTTGATATCACACCTTTAGCCACAGCAGAGGAAAGTGTGTTGTAACTAGTACAGACTTCTCAGAACCTTGATGTACAGTGAGCGTATGCTCAGCTGATACCAAGCAACTGATAGGCTTTTACTGCCGTGTACGGCTGTTACAACATATCTTAGGGAAAGGCGTGGACTGTCAGTTCTGCCTTTTTTTCTTTCCTCTTTTTTTTAACAAATGAATTTGTGTTTTTTTCCTTTTCAGGTGTGGTCTTTATTACCTGTTGCCTGTTGAATAATTTCTTTGAAGGCATCATGACCTGAAAAGTGCATATGCCAATGTGGATTTCGGATCCCTGCTCTTTGTGTTCCTCACTCTGGATGTATAGACCACCTGGTGAGTTTTGATCCCTAGATGAGCTGATAAGTCTTAGGGTCAAGTTGCAGATGCACATGCTTAGGATTAGTTATACCACAGACACAAAATTGTGCTGCTGTTTCTTATTAATGTATGTATGGGAATTTGTTAGGGTACCTTCAGAAGGAAGGATCTTAAATGAAGTGAAACAATGGAGAGTATTTCAAAAATAACTAATGGCTCATGCTCTTGCATTTATTCATCTCAATGTTCCCCTCAATGCTCCCCTCAATGTTCCCCTCCAGATTATCTTCAACAGTGTTTCTGGCAGTCAACTGCTGAGCCAGAAATAGATGTGTTAATTTTAGAAGACACACGCATATACCTTTCCTGTTGAGATACAGTCCCTTCTGAGTCCAGTCCCTTTGTATTTCCAAAATAATAAAGGGCACGTCAAGATTTACTGATGAATGAGCCAGAAAAATTGATAAATAGGGGTATTGATTCATAAATGCTGAGGGTAGGTCCAATCTTGTGAAGATTTACACATGCCATCTATGAAGGTAGCATCAAAGTATCAGTAACACTAGCTGGGCAGATAAAGTTATGCACATTATGAACTGGCAAGATCAGTCTCTTTAGATTCCACAACTAGTAACTGAAAATAGCTGCTGCTTTTCAAGAGGTAGCCACTTCTCTTCAGCTGCTTTCAACCTGAATGAATTGAAGGGTAATTTTGGAGAAAGTTTTCAGGCTCCTCTGTTTAAGAACATATAATTGAGCTGAATATGTCAAAAGGACAGAGGCAAAATGGTAAAAAACACCACAGTGCCTTCTTTGCAAAAATAAATTAAAGGATCTTCAGAGTTTTGTGTTCTTTTCATTTCAGTCAGTAGTTAAAAGACAAGTTAATATGTTTTAGAGAAAAGTATCAACAGTTCATGAGAACATGAGGTGTTAAAAATAAATAGCATGGCTTGGAATTGGCTGATGTAGTTCCCAAGCCATTCTCCATGACATTTGAAAAGTCATGTCAGTCAAGTGAAATCCCAGGTGACTAGAAAAGAGGAAACATTGTAGTCATCTTTAAAACAGGTGAGAGGATAACACTGGTAACTACTGACCTGTCAGCCTCACCTCTGTGCCTGGGAAGATCATGGAATACATCCTCCTGGAAGCTGGGTTAAGGCACATGGAGGACAGGAAGGTGATTCAGAACAACCAGTAGGGCTTCACCAGGGGCAAGTCCTGCCTGACCAACCTAATTACTTTCTATGATGGAGTGATTACCTCAGTGGACAAGGAAACGGTTACAGATACCATTATCTGGACTTCTACGAAGTCTTTGACACTGCCATAACATCGTTCTCTCTAAATTGGACAGAAAGTGATTTGATGACTGGACTATTATATGAATAAGAAATTGCTTGGATGGTCACATCCAGAGGGTAATGGTCAATGGCTCAGAGTCCCAATGGACATCAGTGACAAGTGGTGTCCTTCAGTGGGTCCTGTGTTATTTGATATCTTCATTAATGACATAGACAAAGGGATCAAGTGCATCCTCAGTAAATTTGCAGATGACACCAAGATGAGTGGTGCAGCTGCCATACCTGAAGGATGGGATGCCATCCAGAGGGACCTGGGCAGGCTCAGGTGGGCCCATGGGAATCTCATGAGGTTTAACAAGACCAAGTGCAAGGTGCTGCACCTGGGTTGGGGCAGACTCTGGTATCAAGACAGCCTGGGGGATGAACAGATTGAGAACAGCCCTGCTGAGAAGGACCTGGGGGTGCTGGTGGATGAGAGGCTGGACATGACCCAGCAATGTGCACTCACAGCCCTGGGAGCCAACCATAAAAAGCAGCATGGCCAGCAGGGCAAGGGAGGTGGTTCTTCCCCTCTGCTCCTCTCTGGTGACACCCCACCTGGAGTGCTGCATCCAGCTCTGGGGTCCCCAGCACAGAAAGGACATCAGCCTGTTGAAGCAAGTCCAGAGGAGGCCAACAAGTTTATCAGAGGAATGGAGCACCTCTCCTATGGAGAAAGGCTGAGAGAACTGGGGTTGTTCAGCCAGGAGAAGAGAAAGCTTTTGAGTGACTTAATTGCTCCCTTCCAGTACTTGAAGGGAGCCTAAAAGCGATGGAGAGGGACCTTTTACAAGAGTATGTGGTGACAGGACAGGGGAGAATGGATTTAAATTGAAAGAGAGTAGGGTTAGATTAGATATTAAGAAAAAACTCTTTCTTGTGAGGGTAGGGAGGCAAAACAAACAGCCCAGAGAAGCTGTGGATGCCACATCCCTGGAAGTGTACAAGACCCAGGTTGGATGAGGCTCTGAGCAATCTGGTTTAGCAAAGGTATCCTTCCCATGGCAAGGGGTTGGAACTAGATGATCTTTAAGGTCTGTTCCAAACCAAACCATTCTATGATTCTGTGTCTAAAAACTAACCAAAATGACTGAATGTAAGCACAAGTTCTTCAGTGAATTTTAAAAATAAGTGAGGCAGAGGTTACACACTGCCTCCAGGAAATCCATGCTTCTGGGACAATTCTGGCTCTGCCAGGATCAATTGCAAATTGCCACACAATTCAGATTTGTGAGTGTCACCATCTTACTGTCTTCTAAGACCTTCAGTATTCTGGGACCATTTGAGGAACTTTTCTGGGGCCATCAATGACAGAGAACATACAGGGTAGGATATCTTCCTGTTGGTGGTACTGATGGATAAATTGGATGGAGCATGGACTTTTCTTCATTGAAAGCCATGATCTCATTAGCTGAACATCAACATTATGTGATGTCTGAAAAGAAGGGAGTGACTCCATCCCTGACAAGCTGATTGATGCTGTGATGATGGAGGCTGGATTTTAAGCCACACCACAAAACCAGAATCCTGTGTTCTTTTAGGACTGGCCCACTCATGTAGTTCCTACCACAGTTTGATTACCACCACAGCCATTTTTTGCTGTCCCTTGATTTGTGTATGAGTTTATGGCCTGATCCACAACCCACCCACACTGAGTGTGCCTGTGATCACATACACAGCTCTTGGGCTGAGATGTTTTGACAAGAGGCCACTGATTATAGAAGTTCAGTGTCCAATAAAATGAAAGACTCATTATTACTTGAGCTGCTACATGCCCTCTCTGCAGCTGCTGTGGTGGATTATACAAGGCTGTTGCTGGCATTTTAGAGAAACCAGGGCAATTGCGGTCTGGATTTAAAACCACAGTAATGGCTGATGGGCTACCTGGTGACTTTTCTCAGTCCTGGTCACTGTTGTCTGTCCACAGTGTGGCAAAATGCAGCAGTAAAGGACTGTGAGTGAAATAAAAACCAAACCTACAGGTCTGTAGAGCAGATGGAGAGAGAAGGGGAAAAAAAAATCTTTCAAGTCTTTAGTTATCAAATATTTTCAAGAACTTTGTGATCTTGTATGGGACTGATTAATATTAAATCTGTATTCTCAGATTAAAAAACAAGCCATCTTTGAACCTTCCCTCTTGATAAGCCTGTTTTGCTTCCTGAGTGCTTGTTTGATTGAAATTTAAGCCAGTAGAAGAGAATCTTTGCTTATCAAAGCTCTGCTAGTACTGAAAGGTTTTTTAACAGGTATAGATTTAGGCAGTGATCAGTCCTAAAGCAGCTGCACAGGGGAAGAGACTGTATAAAAACATGTATTCTACAACTTCTGTGTAGTTCTCTGACCTTACTGCCAGCTTTCCTCCCATGACACCTGTCTTAAGGGAAGGACAGGACACAGACTGAGTTCATTGTTTATGAAGAATATTGCAAATATGTTGGGGTTTTTGTGTTTTAGTGGTTTTGTTGGGTTTTTTTTCTTTTTTTTTTCCTGAAAGTACAAAAGAGAGGCATGGAAAGCAATGTGCTTCTAAAACTCCTTGTCCCTTATGATGAGCTTAAGGAGCTCTGAAATTGTGTCATAGTCAATTTCTGGAAATTTGATTTTTAAGCAGTCAGTACGGAGTGTGAAGTCTTATAGTCAATATTCAGTAGCTTTACGGTAGGATCTATTTTGAGATTTCAGTGATCAATAGGAACTTAATTGATTCAATTTGCAAAGTCACCATTTCTTGCAACTTGATAGATCCAGGTTATTTGGATCTGTAATGGCTAGGTAGGGTCATGTGCCTATGAGGCAGCTAAAATACCTACAGTACGATGAAAAGAGCAAGTTTTGCATTTTTAAATAGACGTGGGGGAAAAAGACTGATCAACATTTGCTTGATGCTTTATCACAATGGAATGAAAAAATATGTGTTCAGCTTTTAGTAGTTGATATGAAAGCACAAAGGGTCATTCTCCACACCCTTGTATTGTATAAGTATAGATGAATGCCATGTGCTTGAAGTGGCTGTTAGACCATGACATGGAGATATGATGCCTAGAGGACCTGATGCAATCTTTGCCTTGTTTATGAAGCTTCTATCCTTATGTCTACAAAAAAGCTACCTTTTTTGTTCTCTTTCTTATGTACCTCATAAAATACAGAAAAATTGCATGCAAAAGGGAAATTCTGATCTGGAAAAAATTCACAATAAATAAATATTCCAAATGCTGTCTTTTTTCCATGAAAATAAATACTATGTTTTACTTTTGATCATTTAACACATGATATTGGAAAAGTAAAACAATATTAAACAAAATCAAAGAAAAAGGTATTCACAAAAATTTTGCTCCCAAATCTCAAATATAGTATTCAAAGATTGTCAGAGCTTTTATTTCTAAGCTGTTTTTTTCAAAAAAATCCTTTATAATACAACTAATCCATTTCTAAAATATGCTGATATTTCAGAATCCTGTATTTTGACAGATCTCAATATGACTCAAGAGAAGTGGCCTGAAAAACAGGCATTTCTGTGACCTAATATCATAATTACAGAAAGAACTGAATAACGAACCCCATGAGCTCTGCAAAAATGCAAGAGAAATCATTTAAATGGCTGACCCAGCCTCTCTAACACACTCCTCTTCTATCACTTACCAGGGCTTTGTTATGGAACTGTGGTTGGAAGCATGGGGGGATAC
This sequence comes from Eulacestoma nigropectus, assembly GCA_013397775.1. Taxonomy (NCBI): domain Eukaryota; kingdom Metazoa; phylum Chordata; class Aves; order Passeriformes; genus Eulacestoma; species Eulacestoma nigropectus. The sequence continues at coordinate 165,340 of VZTE01002087.1, read as the reverse complement.
AGTGGCCTTCATATCCGTCTGTACTTTGCTCCATCTGGCCTGGGGGACAACACACACTCACCTGGGGGGTTCCAGAGTACTCCTGAGGGAGATCCTCTGCTCTGCAATACCTGTAGAGAAAATAAGACATCGCCAATACACGCACCCACTCTGGGTACAGAAACAGTGTTTAGTTTTGCAGATAAAGTTATGCTCCACAGTGCAAATGGATTTTCTCTCTTCCTTTTTTCAAGCATTTAACTATTTTTGTATTGAACTGATGTGAAATTACATGAGCTTGGATAATGTGAATAATGCATGAGATTTAAGACAAACACATGAAAGGAGCTTATTTTTCATGTCAAACAATTCTTTATTTTTTATGGTACAAATTAAAAGTGACAGATCTGAAGCTGTTAAGAAATACACAAAGTGCAGCTTTACTGACCATACAGATATTGCTCTAGATTAAGTACAGTTTTTGTCAGTTTTTTTTATTTTTTTTTTTCATGTTAAGCAACCTGTGCAGATAAATCAGCTTTGGTTTCAAAGTCAGAGTAGTAAGGAGCTTTTAAATATCCAGTTTGTTTTCTTGGTCACAAGTCCACCATATCCACTCCTTTTTTATTTATTCATATTTTTTAACAACACAATACAGTCCATTTTGTACTGCCATCTTTCCCCCTGCATGCTCCATGCATGGAAAAACTGATCTCTTTGCAGTGCTTCATAAGTGACCCTGGTGACCATTCTGTAGATTATAGCACATAGGACAAAAAAAATAATAATAGTAATAATAATAATTAATAATAATAATAGTAATAATATCACTTTTTAACAATAAATAAACAAATGTGCCCCACATAGTCTCAAGTTGGAAACAAGCAAACCACGTGACAAAAAGCTCATTACAAAATGTTTTCCAAACAGATTTTACAGTCAAACATTGACATGGAAATCAATTTCCTCTCTTATCTTCTTATTTGAATGTTGGTCAATAACTGGGTACAAGTAGAGTGCTGAGGTAAAACACTGATGAACAGTTTTATTTTTGTATTTTTTTTTTTTAATAGTGACAGTTTAGTATTGCGAGATTGTCAGCAACATTTAGCCATATCTATACAATGTGCATATACCTACATACATTGAGCTTTGGTCCAGCATTGAGAAGACGAGCAAAGGCATTTTACATATTTCTTTTTGGTTATAGCTTGAGTTCTTTGATACGCCTCTACTTGTTCCTTCCTAGCTCCTTTTTGCTTCTTTGTTCTCTCTCTTTTTTCTTTTTTTTTTCTTTTTTTTTCTTTTTTTTTCTGGCATTTTTTTCTTTTTTTCAGTAATAATGTAAAGAAATTGGAACCACTTGAATGCATTTGATTTCTTCAACTGTCCAAAATAGTTTTTTAGTGAAAAACATAAAAAGACAAAATCAGAACAGTAAGTGAACCTTTGGTTCATTATTCAAATAATATTTTTTATTTATATATATATATATATATATATATATATATATATATATATAAAATCAATTATCAACAAATTGGAAAACCATTAAACCTTCACATATGACCAAAGGGACTTTTCTTTCATTTGCTGGTAGCAATCTATCTTTTAGTCACATGCAAAATTAAAAGGTATTCAAATGTTATCAATACATGAAAATTGTTTACAAATGGGAACCAGAAATATTGCCAGTAACAAAATAAAACATAATATTTATGGCCCCCCCCAAGATGTATGACACACACATAATTTGTCTTCCTAAGAATCTGTTCAGGCACCATTTATGCCTCATAGCAAAAATTTGTGTATAAAAAAATTAATATGAGAAGCATTATAACACTTTATAAATAATTTACAAAACATAATACAAAATTAGAAAACTGTAAAAAAAATCACCGCACATGAATGGTTTTAAGACTGTGGGATGAACACTATTTTTTCTTCCACGCTGGCAATTTATATTTATTTTACATTTTCACTGTCCTAGTTATATCCTTCTGGTATGTACTTTGGAACAGAAAAGAGCTTATATAACTGCTGCCAGCATATTTTTAAACATTTAGTATCTTTCATACAGTGTTTAGTTAACTTTTCTTCTTGGGGAATTTTTCTTCACAGAATTTAGAGCAGCCCCTGGGAGAATTGGAAATTTAGTTTTTAGGCAAAGAATGGTTGATGGTTTTGTTCCCAGGCTGTTGATGGTGGGGATGGAGAGGGGGAGGGTATGGCCTTAAGGATGACTGAACTGACTGAATTGTGTATGTGGCATTAATGACTGGGCAATTAGGAGTGTTCTGGAGACGTGGGTAGGATTTCAGGAGTGACTGCTTCCAAATATAATTTGTTCATCCCTACTTTCCTGTTGGCTTCTGGATGGTGGTCTGATCGTTACGTACATTGACCTGTGGCCACAACTTTAGGGCTGTTTGTTATAGACAACATAGATATTTCTGTGGATATAGGTATCTGTGGAGAGAGAGGGTAAAAAGAAAACCCAGAAGGGCAGATGTTGCTGTGAGACTCTCTACTTTACATGCTCAGCTAAAATAAAGCATCTTTTCTGTCCCTCACAGTTTGCCTGTGGTTACTGAGGTGTTTATTCCCATCAGCAGTTATTTATATACCAACAGTTGAAAAAGAGTCAGTAACAATTGTCACTCTCCTCCTCATAAAAGCAATACTGAAAATATCCTTAAACATACCCTGCTGAAGCTTAAAGTCTAAAACGCATTTGCTGGACATGAGCTCATCCTGGAGTACTGGATCCTCGGTGTGCTGCAACACTGAACTTTGAGAGTGCTCACATTTAGAAGTAGCTTCTGGCCCAGATGATGGTCTCTGAAATCTTAAAGCTCCGCTAGCCATGCAATAAATACCCCACTTTACAAGGCAAATCCCATTAATAAAATACTGAGGGCCAGATTCAAAGCCTAGTGAAATCAATGAAAGTCTGTTTCTTTCATTAAGTTTTGGATAAAGCCTGGAGTTCTTGAAAACTCTTTAATAAGAGAGGTGTTGTTTGAAGACTCCATCACTTCAGGAACTTCCTTCCACATCCTAAGCAGATCACCAAAAATCCAGCACAACCATCCCTACGTCAAGGAATGCAACCAGGAGTTATACCAGCAGAATTTTACTCTACCATCTCTACAGTGAGCTGAACCAAATATCTGATGTTATCTTTTAGGAAGACCTGATCAGGATGCAGCTTCTACCCTAACAGTGGGCTGAATCCCAAAGGCTTGAGCATAACTGAGCAGAAGATGAAGGTTGCCGATGACCTTCACAGGTCAGCCCACACCCCATCAAGAACCTGCAACACCTTTCTTTCCCTCTGAGCCTTGGTATGCTTGTAGGTCCAGTGACCATAGTATTTTAGCAGATGCTTGTCGAATCAGAAAGGAAACCACAGAGATAAACTGTCTTTAAAGAAAAATCAGTTCACCTGAATTATATTGCAGGTGACCCACCTTATATAATCAAGGGATATTCAGTGGTTTTCCCTATGTCCCAACTGCTTATTCTAGACAGTGGCCACAGCAAACACCTGCAGAAGCACGTCCTCCTACTGAAGAAGTCAACAGGGCAAGCATCAATATGACACAAAAAAAGGCCAGAAGGAACAAAGCATTACCAGCGAAATTGTCCATAGTGATGTAACGATCAAAACATCCTCATAACTTCTCAGCCTGTCCATTTGTTTTCATCAGAACCTCAAGAAATTTCTTTGGCTAGCAGACTTTGGAGAGAAATTGCTTCAAATGGAACCACAATATAGATGCAGTACTGTACCAAGTGTGCAGTTTATATTTTTACTACAAAATGAGTTTTGGTAACCTCGCCAGGTTCACGGCCAAAGGACAGAGAAATCTCAAGCTACACATTTGACAAAAAGCACAATGTTCAGTGTGGGCTTGACAGTCCATCAGACATAATCATAATCCTTCTTTGTCCTCTATTGCATTTCAGCATGTCAATATAAAAGATTTCACTTTTCTTTTTAAAATTCTTTAAACAGTACTGGGTTTGGGGTGCTTGGGAAAGGGGTGGAGAATGAGCTGGAAGGGAGGAGGCAGCAGATAGAATCAGAAAAAAAAAACCAGAAAAAGAAATGCAAACCAAGACATACACCCTTAGAAGAGAAATACCAAACCCCACAAATCACAATAAAAAAGTAATTATTTTTGGCACCCAAACACTAGGAGATTGCAAAACTGTTGACTAAAAGAAAATGAGGTGACAGCTACGGAATGGCTTTGTACACACCTGCAGGGGGTACAAACAAGGATGAGAGAAATTAATCCTGTTGTTTTCCTCTTTGCAAAATACAAATGTAAAAATTCGTAACACAATTTTACGCTCATAAAAGAGTAGACTAACAATCTAGTTTGCAATGCCATGTTTCTGACTTTGGTTAATAGTTTTCATAGTGAATCAGCACTTGATACCTGAAAGGCTACAATCACTCCTCCAGGTGGCAGGCTTGTATTCTCTTTTAAACAGATAAAAGTTTTTTCTTTTTTTCTTTCTTTTTTTTTGTTTGTTTTGTTTTTCCTTAAAATGTGTTCATATTTTCATAATATACAGAAAAAAATTAAGCAGTTATTTGGTTTACTTTAAGTCCATTAAAAAAAAGTGGCTTTTTCAGGGTTTTTTTTGGGAACTAATTCTACCACACACACTCGAAGTGTTGTGTATTTTTTTGGGGTTTTTTTTGGGTTTGGTTTTTTTTTTTTTTTTTTTTTTGGTTTTGTTTTTTTAAATAGGAAAACCCACGGACATTTATAAACTGTTCTGTCCTTCTTGTAGTTTCCTCAGTCTTTTACTTACAAGGGTGATGAATAAGTATTTTCACAGAGTTCAAATGGACACATTTTGGTTGGTGTGGGGTTTTTTCTGTGTAATTTGGTTTTGTTTTGGTTTTTTTTTAGGAGTTTTCTTCCAGAGAGTCTGTTAAAGGCTCCATAGGAACTGTCGTCGCAGGCTCGTGTTGTTTCAAACGTTTAATTGTGTTCTTCAGTGCTTGCCTCTTATTGCAGAACCAAACTCTAACTACTTCCCGGTCATAGTTCAGTTTCTCTGCAATCTCTGTCATTTCTTGCCCAGAGGGATGCGTGTTCTTCTCAAAGTGGGCATTCAAGATTTCAAGAGCTTGTGGCGTGAATGAGGTACGCCTCTTGCGCTTTTTGGATGGTTCGCTCCCAATAAACTCGGTAAGGTTCTGCATCCCTGCTCGATGGCGGGCCTCAGCCTCAGCCATCCACCGCTCAAGCACCGGCTTTATCTTCTGGGCACTTTTAGGGGTGATGTCCAGCTTTTCAAACCTGGCAGGATACAAAAGGCCAGGGTTCAGTTTGGCTGTCAGACTGCTAGCTATAGTGTTCTCTTGGGCTTCCTGTGGTAGGAAAAAGTGGCTTCTCAGGATGGTGTGTCTGAGGGAAAATTGAGAAAGAAGAGTCTTACACTGATGCTCTGCCAGGGTGGGACTTCCTGCCTGCCTGACTAATTGACTGGCAGAGGTAATTTACAATAGATTATGAAAACTATCAGATAGGTATAAGTATATCTATGCATAGATATATATATATATATATTTTTATATAGCTAGATATTTACACTAGCACAAAATTAGCACTACAACAAAATTCTAAGTACACTAAATAATACAGGTTAAGAATCACATTTCCATATTTCTGATGATCTTCAAAACCCTTGAGACTAAGTCTAATTACAGGAAATGATATCGAAGGCAAGTGCTTTTATCATCTCGTCTTTGTGCTTAATCCTTTTGTTATCCCTCCAAATCCATGTTATCCAAACACCACAGCTTTAATAATAAAAGCCAGTGGCAAATACTAGCCTCTGAATATCAGGTTTCCTTTCCATTTTTTCAGCAATTTTCACTGTTTGTGAGTTAATGCTATATCCCTTTTCTAGGTTGGAAAAAAAATTCCTATAGCCACGGCGGTGTTCAGCTGAAACAGCTGGACATTTTGCAATTATCTTGCTGTCCCCACAATGCGCAAAGACAGACTCATGTTTTCCAGATGAAAACCAGCATAACTGTCTACTAATATGCTGTGGCACCAAGCTGAGTTTATTGTGGGATTTCTGTAAACTGTACCAGAATGATATCATTTCCTGTAAATGAGGTCTTCTATGTATCATTTTGCCATCAAGTCTTTTGCCAAACCAGATTTTACAAGTATTATAAAACATCTGGAAAAGCAGCCACACAAAGCTTTAATCCTTTCAAAAACAAGCAGAAAAGCTGAGTTCACATTTCAAGTTTTATAAGTAATTGTTTTTTTCATTTGCTGAGTTCATGCTCTTTTGCTACACATTAAAAAATCTTAACCCAAGTCCTCTGGTGCCACCCATTTGTATTTTCCCACTTTGCTCTATCCAATCTGCGCGTTGTGGTATCTAATGCTGCAGAAAGGCAACAATTATTGGATGTTGCTGCTGTGCTCTCCAGTCCAGGTGGTGCTGAAGCACCACCACCACCACTAATCACAGGGTGCTCTGGAGATGAGACCGACCAAATCAATGCCTTTATGCAAAGAAACTTAGTGACTGTAGCTGGCCATTTTTAGTGTGTCTATTCAGCATGTGGAGGCAGCAAAAAATATTCCAGCAAGAAACAAAGCACTTCTTCCAAACAAAGAATAAGATAAAGAATAATTTCAGATGATAATACTCCAAAGAATTTGTAACTGGTTCCTGATATCTTAATGTGGTATTGACTGCAAGGTGTCATTCCTTGGTGTCCAGTGATATTTCAGGCTGAAGGATGTCTTTTAAAATGTTTTGTCTCAAATTGAAGAAAATGCTGCTATTTGCATGCAGAACATAGGTATATTGCTCATATGACCTGCATAGGCCACCAGGAGATTCTACATTTGTCTTCGAGGTGGTTGTTCAAATTCCTTGCCTTACTGCCCCTTCCACTGACCTGGAGTTCATACTGAAACTCCTTTGTTACAATTTTAAAAAAAGTCAAATCTGCTATTTCTGAGGAACACATGCTGCCACTGAAGCAGCTTGTCTTGGTGCTTAAAAAATGCACAGTCATAGCATGTGATTACACCCCAAAATGGTGCCCATCTGAGGTGGGCAAAGGAAACGAAAAAAATCATAACCTTGCAAGTATTTGGGACCAGCTCTTGCACCCAATCTCATCTTCTGAGCAACTTGCCCTCTCTAAGGAGCCCTCTGTAAAAGGTCTCACCATCCCCAGCGCTTTCTCAAAGTGTGGGGAAGATGGAGGAAATCAGAAGACAGCAAACTAGACAAAAGTAAAGGAAACCACAATGTGTCCCTTTGAAGTATAGTATGATAAACACCAACTTAAGGCTACATAAAATTGTCAGTTGCTAAAAACTCCACCCATTTTAGGCATTCATTACCAAATGACCACAAAGAAATTAAAAAAAAAAAAAAATTAATCCTTAGCAATAGGGAGTAGTAGCATTAATATCATTGGCATTGCTTGTTAGTGTTGTTACTGCAGGACATGTTTCATATAACGACATACAAGTCTTGAAACAAATTTCCCAGCAGTAGTATCCTTGTATAGACTGAATAAAGGTTATTTTCTACAGGGAGGTATCTTATAAGAAAAAACAGTAGGGGAGACCATAGAAGTGAGAGGATCCTATGGAGCTTTTTGTATTTAACAACAATCAATGGGTTTTATGGAAAATCATTGAGCAAAATGTGAGCTGCAAGCACACTACCCCATACTGATGTTATTTATAACCTTAGTCTTTAACTGCAGGAAAAGTACACTTCTGTTCTATGGGGAATACATTAAAAGTATAAAGAGCAGATAAAAAGACAGAGCATTTCATGGATCACCAAGAACAAAATCCACTTAAATGAGCTTAGAGTTGGTTTCTTGGCTTTCACTGATGGAGAAGGACTATAAGGCATTGCCCAAGAGGAAAAAGCTGTTACCTAAGTGTGTTTGTTACCTCATGCATAAACATGGATTACTGTAACATACATACATGCATATAAGGCGTTTGATTCTACTTTAACTCTGTCAAGACTGTATTATTATTTCTTATGATTAGGACAGATTTCTGCTTCTGCTTAGCATACCTGGGTTTGTCTGGTTTTTTCAGTAAATATTTGGGTGATGAAAGATGAATAGCTGCTGGTTTGCAAGATAGCAGGAAGACTATTTTTTTCCCTTCTGTGTTGCCTAGATAAATCATCATTAACATCCTCTATGTGAAGTGCTAACCACAGTAATACAGGTTTTAACTTAGCAGGGATGCAGCCATGAAACATTTGTTCAGTAACCCTATCTGTAGAAAATGGCACAGTATGAAGAGGGTCAGCTGGTGCTTACCCAGCATCAGCAGGATCTCCAACTTATCTACAGAATTAAGTCTCTATGCCAGGAACATTGTTTCTCACTTGTTTAAAAAAGGAGGAAAAAAAAAAGACCAAAATCACTCTAAAGATACACAATAAGAACAATTTGTATGCCAGATAACAACATTATTGGCTAATTTAAATATCAGGTTAAATAATACACTCTGAAGTCATGAGACTCAAACACAAGCATGCTCATCGCAACAAGCTGGATCGTTATTAAGAACAAAGAGAGAAGAGGAGAGTTTATGATGTAACTTGTTACCTGCAGATGGCAGACTGGCTATAGGCTGGGCCTTCGGTGGCGCTTAGGGCTTGGCCAACTTGAGTCTGTGTCAGGCCAAGGGACAGGCGCCGGATTTTAAAAGCTTTGGCAAATTCTCGTATTTCTTCCAGATTTACCCCATCCACCTCTCCAGTGGCTGTCTGAGGATCTGTTGAGATATTTTTTAATCATGTCAGTTCTTTGCATCATGTGTCAGTGCAATAGGTTTACAGCCGTTTTCATTGTCAAGACTTTCAAGTTCAATTTTTTTAATACTGACCCCTTTCTCTTCTTCTCCAAACAGAAACAGACTTGCCTTGTGAGGTGTGTTATGAAGCATGTTCAGATTGCTAAGATGCTGACTGGGCTGCAGTTGTTTGCAGGTGCTGGTGGAAGATTTTTCAAAGATATGCCATTGCTGAACTCCTGAAAAAGGCCAGCTCACCTCAGAAGGAGGGTGTGCCTGGGCTCCTCACTGCCATTTGTGCCTTGCAAAGTCTTCTCTGGGTTGAGGAGTCATGTTCCCTGTTTTCCCTTCTTATTACATAGTGAAAGAAGGTTGGTGTTAATATATTTATTTCTGGTCTGTGAGGAGGGCTGTATATATGTATGAGCTGCTTGGATTTTTAACTTGAAATCAAGTCTTTCTCCTTTATCTAAAGTTAATGCCCAATAAGGAGATTCACAACTATTTCTTCCCTTTTACACAATACCCAGCCTAAACTGCCACATGAATGTCCAAAATAACCCAGCAAATGAACAAGCCTAAACAAAATCCTTCTTTTAAAACCTCCTTAATTTAAAAATAATCTTTTAAATTATTCCTTTCTGAGAAGCAGCCTTTCAAGCTTTTATTCTGCCTTCCATCAGATCCATAATCAAGGAGCAACAACACTGGTTTTGGATGGTAATGCTGCACAGTTTTTTACTTTTACATTAGCCCCTCAGAAGATAATGCTCATGATGCTGTGAGAATAAATCTGTCCTTCCTCTCTATAGCAGTTTACTGACACAGAGGCCTTTGTCCCTGAAAGGGCACATAATAAAGCATATCTACCACAGAAAAGCTCCTTTGGAGCTGGATAACTCGGTCAATTTAGGACTTATCAAGGGAAATGACACAACAGCTGGAGAATGGAACTTCCCCCCCCTCCCGAGCTACTGATCCCTGACTAAATGAAAGTGTTTGCCAAGTCAGAGACAGCATGGGACTAGGATGGTAGAAGATTTCAAAGTGTTGTGCAATCCTGCATGTAGTGAAGCCATTCTCCCAGTGAGACATCTCTATTGTTCTTCACCTCATTCTTCAGACTCCAAGGTGAAAAGTTTGCAGCACAATAACCCCTCAATTTCTGTAAATGCAAGCAGTTGTCCAAGGGCAGTGCTAGACTACATTACCATTTTGAACCCTATATGAGAATGGCTCCTGCTAGTATGGCTCTAGTGAGGGTTTATCAGCATTACAGTAACAAAGCTTTTAGTTTCAGGGGTTTATAAGCCTGTTGTAAAATTTCCTTATGATGGAAACATCCTATGAAAAAATCTTTTTGTCCAATAATAGACAGAGGGAAAAGGGTTTTCTTATATACATAAATTTAGCCTGTATCTGTCTGTTGCTTGAAGAAGCACACATGGCAATAATATTTTTAAAATTCTTGTATATGCAACCGGGGACCACATGAACTATGCACAGATAAACATGCACGTAGGCTGAACCTTGTTTCAACAATACTCCACACTTAGAATCATCTCTGCTGTTCTCACTGCTGTACTTGTGGTCACCTGTACACCTATGCACTCATCCAGTACAAAGCTAGGGTGCATATTGTTTGCTTTAGGAGTAAGTGCTGTGACAGTGGCCACTCTTGGTTTATAAAGTAATTGCCTTTAGAAGCTTGAAATTTTCCTGCTTACGCCATATAGTCTATCTAGCATACCAGTTCTGAATTTCAGAGACACAGAAGGGAGCTGAAGACTTATCTACTCTTTAGGTCTCTGTACTAAATATCATAAATGATACTGGCCTCAAAAAATACCCTGAGTAAAGTACAATAAAATGGTGGCCTTCCTCACCTCTTTCCTTCTGTTACTTTAAGGCCTCTGACTAAGGCTGTTAGGAATGTGACAATGGACAATTCAGGTGTTCCCAGAGAACTTGCAAAGTAGCAAACTATGGCACCTGGCACCTGTAATCCTCCCTAGCTCCTGTTAGGAATAAAAAGGGAAGTGAGAAAACTAAATGTAGAGAAATTATAGAGAAATTCTGCCAAGTTCTGCAGAATCTAGAATGATCTGGCAATGGTGAGCATCATGGAAAGTCCTTTCCTGCCTGCAGCATTTGGATGAGGGAAATACTAGGCTGAGCTCTACTTGAGATGAGAAAAAACCTGTGATGCCCTTCAGTTATATGGGAGTAGAATGTAGTATATGGTGGAATATCTGTTGAGGAAAAGGCTTCATTCTTTCACAGCATCTTTGGCAACAGGAAAGTACTAACAGATGGACTGAAACACTGAAGTGTTTTATCTTAAACTCTAGGGAAAATTGCATTTGTATGAAATTGGAACCACTTCTACTTTGGGTGTGATTCAAAGCCCTTTGAAATCCACAGATCTTGTCTTCTGTCACCTCTCTAAAACACAAATAGTGCTATGAAGACCACTCTATTGATATCACCATCGATCTGTTTTACTTTATTGCACTAAAATGCCATCAATACAGTCTTAGACTGTGTGGTCTAATATATGCACATACATAAACATATTCAAAGAGATTTTGGACTTTGTTTTAACAAGTTCTAGGCTCTCAGAACAGTTGAACATATAGTGCATTTCACATTTTAGGAAGAGTAGCTTATTGAAGACAGTAAATAAGCTGGTGCTTTTTAAATTAAGTGGCTATACCAGGGAAGGCCGCCCACTGTGAACACAAAAATAGAGAATACCAAACCCATTGGGTGTTTGGGATCTACAGTAACAGCATTTCAAGACTCCAAGTTCACATTATTGCATGAGAAAACAATGGCTGTCTATGAAACTACTGGGTGGTGGAGAAAGATAAGAGAGTTGTCTGGGATCATTTCGGAGGATATGAGTCCATATAACAAAAAGGAAGACAGCTAAAATTCCACCAGCTGTCCTGGTGGATGTTGAAGGTAGATGAGCAGTATGGAAGAAATTAAATCCACAGGCTCTCCTGCATTGAAAACTGTTTTTTTCTACTGAAGGGAATACTTCTCCCACTTTTGAATTCTTCTGAAAATCCTGTGTGAGTTTGTTGTTCAGTGAAAATATGCTGTGATTTTAATAGTTGGGGGAAAGAGCTGCTACAGAGAAATCAGTGCACCCTGAAGGAGAAACCAAATTTCTGTTGCACAGAGTTTTGCCACAGGAGGGATTACAGGGGGATGATTTCCCCAGTCAGACAGGAGGAGAAATGGCTGGCTGAGAAGGTCCAATGGAAAGTAAATTGGATAAGAAAGGCAGGACAAAACATTGATAATGGAAAATGGAGTGGAGCTCAGGGGAAAAAAAAAGAAGAATAATTTGTTTATGGGAGGCATTTTAATTTTATAGTAACAGATGACAGTAAAATGAATTTGGAAGGAAGAAAGGAACTTCATGGGGACACAAGTCTCAGAGCGCGAGGGGAAACTAGTGATTTCCACAAAGAGAACATATGGAGGAAAAGTTAAAGAAATGAGCAGAGGGATGCATTTCAGAAGAGGAAAATGAAATGGAAAAAGGGAGGAATAATGATGTAGAATTGAATGAAGATGAAACAAAGAAGACAGAAGAGAATACAGATAGGATTAGACAATACAAAGGAATCATACAGAAGGGACAGGAAGAGTAGAGAGGAATCTTGCAGTCCTTGCTTAGACAGAACTTATTTTAAAATATCTTTTATTTGGAAATAACTGTTACATTTTGTCTCTAAAATAATTAGCACTTGTTGCTGGTTAGGGATGAAGGGGTGATGATGAGAGAAAAGAGAAAAGCTATAAAAAAGACAATAACCTAAACGGAAAAAAAAGACAGGAAATTAAAAAAGGAAAGAGACATTAAAAAGTAAGGAAATACACTTTTTTGAAATTAAGAAACACGTTAAAGAAAAAAAAAGAGAAATCATACAGAAAATATTACTAGAATGAAAAGTAAAAAGAATAAATCCAAGGAACATGGAACACAAAAGTTAATAAAGAGAGTTCCTATGACTTTCTCATTGTACTTTAATAATTTCTCTGATGTGAGGCAACATCTTGTAAAAGAGTTTCTCTCTTTGCAGTCAGTGTGCAGAAGCTTGCCCCAAATAATTATTTGCTGAAGTTAGGATGCTCTGTGCAATTTGATCAACTGAACAAGTGGCTAAATGTGACTAGTTTTACATGAACTTTGCTATATTTAGCAACTATTTCTGGAATATAGCAAATCTCTGCCAAGGTACTCAACTCCAGAACCTCTGCCAGAGGTCTGGACTACAACTTTGTAAGGAATGAGGAAAAGGAAACAATATTCCTACCTCAAGAGGGATAAAGAAATCAAAGATAGGTTCAGGAGGCCACAAGTTGTTTCTTGCTGCCCTCATGCCTAAAGATTTCTCTCAGAAACACTGACCCATTGCCCGCCTCATCCCACTAAAAGACTTTAAATGGACTTTCAGACACTGGATTTCAATTGTAGGCCTTTCACACAAAGCTCTGCAGCCACTGTGGGAGATGGGATGTTAAGAAGGCCCCAGGCTTGACAAAGATGTTCTCCTGCCCTTCAGGGATGTGCATCTAGAAACTGAACAGATTCTGTAAAGAAGCAAAACAAGGATGACATTCTGTCTATATCCTCATGTGCAGCCAGTTTTGTGCAAATGGCTTTTCAGTCACATGAAACAATTTTCAAGCTCATGAAGGTCATTTAATACTATTTGTCCAAACAGTATCACTGAGAAGGAAAGGCTACAAAGGATCCTGTCTGATTTTCATGTTTCATTACACAGGTGGTTTGATTTTTCCGTACTGAACTGACCATATTTTCCTCTTTCTTGTAGCTCTTTCCGCATTACTAGAAAACAGTAGGTAGCTCTCTTGTGCCCTGCAACACTGTCCCTGATATGGCAGCTCAAGCAGGCTTAGGCATGCAGTGTTAGCTCCAGTTTGTGGTTGGCTACATGCTCTCAGAAGTATGCTGGACAGCCTTTAAGGATAATTGGGATGACTGGTTTGCTTCTATCTGTGTAAGGTTGCTAGGTAAATTGCAGAAGTGAGTTGATCTGCTCCTCACGCTACTCATTCTGTTAGTCTTGAATAGCAGAGAATGGATGAAGCTGGAAGCATAAGCTCAAAACAGCTCCACAAGTTTTTATTTATGTGTAACTATGTTTAATGTGTAATTTTTTCCAGAAAATCCCTATCAATAATATTTTCTTTTGGAAAGATCTTAAGATCTGAATTCCAGTGAATTAATTTCCAAGTGTAACTCCTTTGTCAGTCTGATTGTATGAAAAGTTTCCTGTGCCTGTAACTCTGGCCGGCTTTATGATAGAACCACAGTAAAAGACAGGGAGATGGACTTGACACTCTTCTTTGTGATCATTTTACACACTCCTCTGGTGGCTTCTGGGGAGCATGGGAATGACATCAGCAGGATTTGGATGCAGAGGGGGCAAAAATTAATCTTGAGTCTAAAGGAAAAGATGTGATAGAAGGAAAAAACCAAACTTGAAGACTATTAAGGAGCAGGGATTAGAGTTTGGAGTGGAGGGAGAGAGGGCCTGACTGTGCAGAGTAGTACCACTCACTGTGGTAGAGGAAAGAAAATAAGGAAAAAGAGGTGGCACTAGTGATAAAACAAGATAAAGGAGGATAGAAACTACCTAATAAAAAGGCTGGTAAAAGGGTACAGCTATGGTCTGGAGACAGTGACTGAGTGGGAACTGAAATGGGAAGAGAAGTTGGGTAATGATGGACCATGAAGAAAGGACAGCAGGGAGAAAACTACAGGAACAAAAGCATGGAGGCAAAAGGAGAGCGGATTGTGTGGAGAACAGTGTGAAGAATTAATGGGACTAGAAAAAGACAAGTAGTGGATGGAGTCAAGCCTGAGAGGATCAAGCAAAAGTTCTATGTTCATTAATGTATCTCCCAGTTGTGCCCAAACTGCTATTCCTGTGCCTCATACTCCTCTGCTCTCAGCCAAATCCATAAGCACAGCATGCTTATTTTAGAGCAGAACCAACAAGATGATAACAGAACTATCAGTTTTTCCATCCATTCAACACATCTCCTATTTCCAACTATGAACATAAAGATTATCTCACCATATGACTGATGTACATCACTATTCTGCTTTTGTAACAACCTTGAAATTTATCCAAGCAAAAAATGAATCTAAAAGAACATCCTTAGAGCTGCACAAATTAACACTCAGAAGCGACAAAATCCTGGAATTACAGCAGCTCACAACACAATGTAGCATAGTCTGAACCATGGATTATCATTTCTTTTTCATCTGCCTCGCTCAGTGCACAGGATGAACTGTCCTTCATTACAGATGAACTGATTGATGCATTGCCTTTTTACTTGTTCAGTGTGTGGCCCCAGACCTCTATTAAAGTTCTTCACTAAAGACATCTCCTCTTGAGCTCTTCTGGTTTTTTTTAAATCTTAATTTATTTTCTTGTGTTTCTACAAGATGAGGGTCTTCCCCTTCTCTTTCACAGAGAAGTGGACAGATATTAAGGGAAGAGGCATTTTTGGGTACCCAGTCTGGGTCAAGTAGGAAATGATTTTTTAGACTTGTGTCTTTAAATGGTTCTTAATACAGTTCCACACTGAAAGTGCACTTAAAATTGCAACTGTGACTACCAAGTTCTTCTGTAAATTAAAGTCTAGAGTCTCAAGCCGGATATTGAGGGAGCACTTGTGAAAATCTCTTTTAAGTGATTTGCTTGCTGTTGCACCGGAATTACATAGCAGACAGAAGGCTTCAGCTCCTCAGTCCTCTATTGCCTCAGGTAGGACCATCCTTCACTCCTCTACAGCTTCCTACGTCAAATGTTATGCAAACTGGGGAACAGATTAGTGAATCAGATAAACCCTGAGACAACAGCCCACCTGTTGCATTAGTAATTCTGATACATCCCTAGGACAATTCCACTGGGAATGCACTAAAAGAAGGATGAGCAAAAAAAAATCATGACTGCATAATTTTAATCACAACAATAAATTGTTATAATGAAATACATGTTCTAATAGGAATTGCATACAGGTGAACAAACAACTATTTTTCAAGCATCTCCTAACTTTTGATGGATTTATCCTGTAAACTTAAAAGAGCTTCTTCCATGTTGCATTTATTTTAAATTAGAATGTCCACAAGAGGAGCTATTCTGGACTAGCTATTGAAAAATAACTTACTCTGCACCAGCTATGTTACTCAATTTTCCCACATGGACTAGGGTAAATTTTATGTATCTGTAATGTAAAAGCTCTTATTTGTCTTCCTCCTACAAGCATGTCTACATGAGAAAATTTACTACTGACAGAGCAATAGCAGTATATTTATATCACTATAATTATATCTGTATCTATATGCAGATATTTTCATTCCAGAATAAAAGTATTCCCACTGGGAGTTATATCAGCATGATTTTACCACTATAGCTCTACTAGTAATTTCCCCATGTAAAAGATCTCTGAAATAATCTAATCAAGATTTTTTCCCATCTCTTCTTGCATGACAGTTTCTCCAAGCCCTTCTTCATAAGCTTGTATCAATTGCATATTTTACATTACCAATATGGCATAAGCTATAGTGTTTGAATATGTACATGGAGTATCATAGAACAAGATCATCCAAATCACTTGGATTTTTGCAGACATGCAAAAACTGTTAATGCTTCTTATGTATACTGTCAACCAGTGGTTTTTGCTATGTAAAGACCAAGTTAATGCTGAAAAGGTAATAGCAAAGACTCTGAACTGTGCTACCTGGAAGAAAGGGCTGTTCAGGTCAGCTGTCATAATCTTAACAGTGGAACTCAGTTATTTCATTGCAGTGTGCTTCTCTCTTCTCCCGTACACGTTCCAGTTCATTCTTGTTTAAATGTTGCAAGCTTTTTCCGGCAAGAAAAGTCTCTCACTCTAGATTTGTGTAGTATTAGGGTTTGTAAAATGGTTTGCTATATCAACCAAGCAAACAAACAAGCAGCTTAACCAAAAGTAGGAGTAGCTGTTTGCCCACCAAATTCTGAGAAATGTAATTCATTATATTGACTGATTCAAAAGCATCTAATTTCCAAAAAGCATAAACTACATTTCAGTTATAACAATTGCCCTCATGAGTCAATTAGTGGCTGCTACCATCTTTATGACCATTTTCAGCATTGATTAAAATTTCTAAAGGCATGTTTACCTTAAGCCCCATCCATGACAGCACTTAGTAATTCTCACTGGTGAGAGTCAGTCTATTTAGCAATATAGGATCTACTATATTTAAAAAATCAAAAGGAGGGAGAGTAGATTGGGAAACTCAGCAGTGAGGAGAACAAACAGAGGGGAGAATTAAGGAGAACCAGGGAGCAATACTTACTGCTGACTAACTGGCCAACACTCAAAGCTGAAGAGGAGGAGGATGAGGAGGAAGAAGAGGAAGCCTGACGCACTGGGCTTTGAGACATAGATGCTTGACTGTGAGCCAAATGCAGGAGATTGGATTGTGAGGCTGCTTGTCCCACTTGCGTCTGGGAGGGCTGATGGAGCTATATATTAAAATGTAAAAATAGGTGTTTAGAAAGTGAAGCAGTAATAGAAAACTTGCAATGCACCATCTCACCCATCTGCTTCTGGGGAACAAATCACATAGGAGCATTAAACACATAGGCTTTGTTCAGGTGACAGTGTTACAGCAGGAGCAATCTGAGCTGTTTTGAATATTGTCTTTCCTGTTTTACTCAGTTTAACTGGATACTTAATCTAAGTAGAAGCTAAATACTTTTTTTGAAATGGGTGATAAGAGACCTATGACATTCACAGCAGGATTCTGATTTATTAAATACATTTCCTTACCTGTTTTCTGGCTCATGAAACCAGACTTTTATTCCTTACATGGATTCTCATAGAAATCAGGATTGTTTCACAGAGGTCCTTTCACACTGCAGGACCAGGGCCAAGAAGAGTGGGAACGGGGAAAAGGACATAAACCAAGCCAAAATCCCTTTCCTACAGGAAGCAATGATTTGTTTTATGACATCAGAACTAGCAAACAAACAGAAATCATGGAAATGGATAAGTGCTTCCTTGACTAAAACACACAGGGAAACTTCTGAGCCCCATTCACATGAGGACTGTATCCAGTAAGACACACCTAAAAAGTCTAGTGAGTATAGTAGTTGCAAATGATACACTGTGATACACAAATCCGACTTTCTAAATTTTTTTAAACAAATATTACAAGAGTGTATTCTTTGTTTACTAGGGGAGTGGAAAGAACCACAAATCCATTCTGCCTATAATACGATTTCATGTGGGGTTGAAACCTAGGAATATTCTCTGGTACTGATTTTCACATAAAACTCTCAGAAAATTCGACGGGCAGTCTCTCTACAGAATGAAGGCACACAATGGACTTTACAGTTTTGAATTGGATTCTAGTAGTCCAGTACAGCCTTTTCAGAGCATAAGAATACAGTAATACAGTAACGATACATTCTGGTGACCGCTGCTTATTATACCTTTATTTTATGTTGATTCTTGATATTGATCAAAAAAGTTTGTAAAAATATTCTAAAAAAGCTTCACTTCACTGCAGCTGTTATCTGCATTTTCTACAAGGGGAAAAGATAAATGCTTATTTGGCCTTGCGTGAAGTCAGTAATTAAAATCTATTTCTTGAATGCTAAGGAGTATGAGTTTTTCTCTTTTGATATCTAACTGAAAAAATGACTTTAAATAAGGAGCTACATTCATTAGTAACACTCAAATTATATGTATTATCCTCCCAGCACACACAGAAATGTCTGATGCTAAGTAGACAACAAATTGTACAATACTGTAGATAAAGGTATCTGTTCACATTCAAGATGACACTTTCTGTGGAATATGTATGAACTATTTTAATGACAATACTCTTGTTAGAGTCTGTTTAAGAATGGAAAAAATTTCAACTTCTTTTTCTACCTTCTACATGGCATAACATAACAGAAAGCGAAGGAAGAAACTTTTATTTAACCTTTAATAATAATGATAATTATTTATCTGACCAGTTTTAGTGTATTCTGACTTCCTTGTGGATTAATAAAAAAGGCACCTTTTTATATAAAGGATTTTTTTTTTATCAACTACCTTTTAAAAAATATAACTGGCACTTTATCAAGGGGATAACAGCTGAGAAGCTGATTAAAAGGCTTCCAGTTTTCAGACTCATGCAAGCAGTGAGCATCTTTAAAAAGATTTTCTAAGGTCTGGATTTTATCAACAGAGGATTCTCAACCCAGAACGTCTACTTTTATAATATCTTTTTCTAGGGAACATCCCACTATGACGGCTGGTCTCTTCTGAACACTGCAGAAGTGGACTGCCTGCCCATCCATTATACCCACATCACATCCAGACTGCGGCTTTCAGAAACAGGCAGGTGTTTGGGGTCTGGGTCTGTTGTCTGAGGGATTCTCTGGCAAAACTAAAGATTTCAGCACAGGCAAGGGAAGATAAGTACTGTATTTAGATGAGTTAGATGCTTTCACCCTATGTGGAACAGTCTAAGAGATGTTAGTGCTTCTCTGTGAGGATGGAGGAGCAAATACAGCAGCTATCTTTAAAGAGAAAGATCTGCAAAATTATAGTCCAGTCAACTGAATTTCAACTGGGGAAAAGTACTGAAGAAAATAATAAAAAAATTTGTAAGCACCCACAAGAAAACAAGGTAGCGACAGACAACATGGATTGTTAGAAACAAACTGTGTCGAACGAATCTGATCTCCCTCTAAGACAGGGTAATTGCCTTTGCAGACAGGGAAAAAGCAGTAGGTGGTTTGACTTTACAAGTGTCTTGACACTCCCTCATGTGACATTCTTTATAACCTAAGGAAGCATAGTTTAGGTGAAATTGCTGCAGAATGAATGCCAAAGTAGTTGGAAAACAAAACTGAGGATGAGATAACTGTGGAAACAGAAGTGTGCATGCATGGTGCTTCACAGAAGTCTGTCCTCATTCTCCACTACTCAATATTTTTTTAATGACCTGGATGATCAAGCAGAGAGTATCTTTACTAAATTTACATGCTGATCACATGCCGGGAGGAAATTTTGACAGGCTGGATTACAGGATTAGGAATCAAAATGTTTCTGTGCATTTGAACATGCTGGCTGCAATCCTGTGATGTTGCAGAAGTAAAGTAAAGGCAGTTCCCATACCAAGCCATGTGAGTGGGAGTGATGTCTGCAGTGCATGTGAAGTGCATCTTCTTTTCTACTGAGCCTTGGAAAGACCTCTGCAGAGGGGGATGCCATGTCCACAGCTAGGTACCAGACTTCAGAAAAATCTGGACCAAGTAGAGTTAAATAATTAGAATGGCTGAAGGCCTGGGAGTTAACTGAGGCTTATGAAGACACCTGTAATGAACTGGTCATGTTAAATCTAAAGGAGGGAAGACCAAGCGGGACATGATGCGTGCTTTGAGTACAGGCGTAACTAATGAAAAGAGGAGATAATTATTCTGTCTTACATTTTATAATGGAGAGAATGAGGCCTGGTTATCTGGAAGGCTCAGATTAGATGTTGGGAAAAGCTATCTAATGTGGCAGTGAAACACTGGCAGAGATTACTGGTGGAATCTTTGGGTTTCTATGACAGTGGTTAGGACCAAATTAACTAAAAACTGGAATAGCTTCTCCACCTGGGAATGACAGATTGGACTGGATAATCTCTTGAACCTTGAGCTTCCACCCATAATTTTTTTACAATTCTACACCATTTCCCATCAGTATTTCTCAGGGAGATAGCAAATGCAACATTTTCCAGCTATGTTACACATACAGTCACTGAACAGTTCAACTACTGAGCACATGCACAATAAATCCGAAGCCTCTAGGAAGCTCTAGAAGGAGAGGGCACTCTGCGTTTTTCAGCTCTGCTTGCAAGGCATGCACTCAGTCAGAGCCACTATGTAGCACGTGCACAATATGATGGTCGAGTCTAGGAAGTGTTTGCGTCTCTGCATGTTTCGTACAATGCATATATTTTTTAAATAACTGGAATACCCAGAAGCTTGGCAATTTTCTTTTTGAAGGTGCAGAAATATTTAAACAAATGTA
This sequence comes from Eulacestoma nigropectus, assembly GCA_013397775.1. Classification (NCBI taxonomy): domain Eukaryota; kingdom Metazoa; phylum Chordata; class Aves; order Passeriformes; genus Eulacestoma; species Eulacestoma nigropectus. The sequence goes on along the minus strand of VZTE01002087.1, from coordinate 144,401 downwards.
AGAAATTCTCAAAATTTAGCTAAGCATAAAGGAATATGGCTAGTGAAGTCTGGATTCACAGTAGCCCTAGATGTAACAGCAATATATAAGGGATAGTTACAGGTTGGTTTCTAACTCACTGCTTGTGAGTTGGGGTTGAAGAGGCTGAAGAGTCACCTTAAGGCCTGACCAGAGATTGAGGGAGGATTCCATCTTCAACTCCCTACATAATTTCCAGCACCCCCTCCGCTTTACAGACATGATGGTTAAGCTGTAAATGCCCTGCTTAAAAAACAATGATAGCTATATATGGCATGAAATTGCATTAAAATACTCTCTCTTTTCATCCACTATAATTTCCACTCCAGAAATAGCCTTAAGGAGAGGCAACGATTAGATTATGAATTAGATTCTAGATGACAGAATCAATTCGAACTTGCAACAGCTGACTTTTCCCAATTTTGGACACGTATCTATGATATGAATTATATTTATGACTGTTGTGCATTTTCCATTCAAAGACAGAAGGAGGCACAGAAATTACAGAAGCAGTTGCTGTAAGTGACATTCTGTGTAGGTGGATATAGTAGACATGTCAGAATGATGATTGTATGCAACAGTGATCAGTATCTGGCAGCAATATGTGTATGCACACTGCAGGTAGAGGAATGAAGTGAATACGAGAAGTGGGAAGTGCATCATAATACTTTATAAGAATAAACTGAAAACTGCAAAGGGCCTTATTTGGATTTCTTTTACGTGAGGTTTACATGTTGCTGTCAATAGTGAAGGTAGTATTGACTGATAATTGCAGAGGCAGAGAATGAATTAGGTCTGTAAGACTGAATTTTGTTCTTAAATTATGTATGTAGGATATTCCTATGCCTGGGATGGTTGACTGGAGTTCTGTATTAAAGGCCTTATGAAATCAGGGATGTTGTTCTCTGCATCCATAAAGCTGCATATTAGTGATAGGGTAACAAGGTATTTTGCATTAAATAGGGAAAGAAAAAGAAACTAAGTGGAAATCTAGAAAACTTCTGACAGAATATTGCCCTGTATCATAATAGAGCTGCTACTTGGTTTTATAGAGAGTCTGGACAAACAGTAAGGGCAAAATATGGACTTAATGGAAAGGAGAAGAAAATAATGAGCTTAAATTGCAGTAAGGGAAGCCAGGGTCAGGCATCAGGAAGACCTTTTGAATCCTAAGGAAAGGGGCCTAGGTTGCCTAGAGATGTCAGGGAACCTCCATCATGGAAGATTTTTAAGAACAAGCTAGACAAACATCTGTCAAAAATGATATAGGGACAGCTGATCCTGCCTAGGGGGAGGAGATGGACTACATGACCTCTTCAGGTCCTTTCCAGTCCTATTTTTCTATGATTCAGTGAAAAGGAAATCTGAGAGATGAGGAAACACAACAAATTAGAGAAGACAGAGGTGAAAAAGACAAGTGTAACAAAAAGGGGCAGAAGAGAGGAAACGAAGAAAGTGGTACAAAGAGCAAGAAACACATCTTAACAAACATCTTAAGTTATGTTATAAATAAAGATTTTCCATTTTTTCTGATGTCAGCTAGTACATCCTGGGAAATATGGACATTAGCTCTAGTAAAGACTGAAGTCTGTGGAAGGTCTGAAAAACAAATATCTTGATATAAAAAGACATTCCCAAACACTTCGATATTCCATGATAATGCCTTACAGTACTAGTAGTTTAAGTGTTTCATTCTTCTATTTTTCCTGCAAATGGAGTCCTCTGCTCTGTATACATTTCCTAAAATGCTTCCTAAAATACATTTGATTTTGAGAAAGGGTAATGGTGTGCTGAGGGCACTGCAGGATTCAAGAGCACCGTGGCAGATGCAGTCTGTTTTCAAACCTACTCATACTGCATGAGCAAGCATGGGCTTTGAAGATGTTTCTTTAAATCTTCTAACAAATAGAAAGAACAAGTTAATACACATATCCCCATCCTTCATGCCAAATCCCTTTCACAGTCAACTCTGCCAGAGTATTTCACAAATACTGTATCTCATCACTCTAATTTAGGTTACTCAAATAAATTCAAGTAAGTGCATATATGAATCTGAATATGAAAGGTATTTGATGATTCATAAGCATCCTCTTTCTCAGTATAGTACAATATAGTATAGTACATATAGTATAAAAGGTGTCTATACACATTGCTTATACTGACAGAACAGGTACATTTGGAAACTAATATAAAAAAGGTCCTCAGGTTCACACTGGCTGTGCACATACTCCACCCAAAAGGAAGACTGTGCTGTGGACATAACTGGGGGCAGGACTTTGACAGCATCTGCTGAACTTCTTCCAAAGCCTTTCTATTGAATCACAACTACTTTCAAAGCACACTGAAGTTGAAGGTCTTTCAACTTGCTAAATGATGTTGAGAATATAGACTTATGTAGAAGATATTTTATATGCAAATCAGGTGCAGCAGTAATTTTTTTACCCCTATCAGGAAGGATATAATGTCAATATAAGAACAGTATTATTGACAATACATTAATCATTAATTATAAATTATTTATCAATTAATAATGTTAATTAATAATGTAAATATTACAATAGTATTATAGTAACAGTTTTAAATGTGTAAGTGCATAATTCAAAGGTAACCTTCATATTCCTACAGTGAACAGCATTTTACGCTTTCTATGCCTCAGTTGCTTAGAATGACACAGGTAATGTAGCAACATCTTCCTATTCCCAATGGTTTGGTGCAGTTAAATTGACTTTTTTTGAGATATCCTTCTCCTACGATTGCTGATGCCACAAAGAAAACTGGTCAGGAAGAGACGGAAGTTACAAGTCAAGTGTCGTGCTGTGGCATGGAAAGTCTGATGTAGCCCCTTGTACTAGTAAATAGTCTAGTAATCTTGACTTTCAGAAATCTAGTAATTTATCCATAGATTAAATAGAATTATGCAATGATGATGGTAAAGGAAAAGAGAAACAAGCGAGAAAAATTGTCACCCTCATTACTAAAAGTCATATAAAAAGCAAAAGAAAAACAAAGTCGGATTGAGACAACACAGTTTAGTGACTATATTGAAAGACAGAGAAAGAAGAGTGCATTTCTCATAAAGCAAGACAGCATCAAAGCTATAGGAGCATTGAAGAGAGGAAATGATTGAGAGCTGGTTAGATTTTAATGGGAGAGAACAAGGGACTGCATGGCGTTGTGATAATAAGATGGTAGGGTGTTTGTGGCAGGTTGAGACTGCAGAAAGAGAACAACTAACATGAAATTTGGCAAGCAGATGTACAAGAATCAGCACAGACCCCTCTGAGAGGTATCTATGTCTTTTCAACAGTTAATCTGGAGCATGATAGCCAATGACAACAAAGATGGGGAACTGAAAATGTAGGAAAATGCTGCCTAGTAGCTCACTTTACTGTGTTAAAATTGGCAGAAGCCCAAAGCTGGTCGTGCTCTAAGACATGATGAAGTATGAAAAGTTCTGGCAGGCATTGTAGATAAAACAAGACTAAGGACAACTGGGACTACAGTCTTGATTTAATGAAGCTAGTATGTAGAAAGGAAGAGCCAGGAAAGAGTGAGAAGGGAACCTGCTTTACGAGGTACACCAGAGAACAACAGAATGTCCAGAAGTTGCTTCTGTATGGGCAAGAAAATAGTTATGAAAACACCAATTATTAGGAAAGCTGTTCAGGGAATTTGTAAACAAGAATGTGTTTGAACCCCAGTGATCACTGGCATCTGCATTCTTAGTCAATTTCGCCCACCTTAGAATTAATTGACAATCCTAAAATAGCTATCCTAGCCCTTTCTCATGTGAATGGAAACAATAGATATGTTAAGATACCTATCAGAGATCAACCTTTCAAAAATTTTTTCTATTTTGACATCTTGAGTTTTCCACTGGACATGCATGTCTCCTTGTCTATGTCTATACAGCAAATCCAGTTAACTAGTTTACACCAGATACAACTCCTCTATGACTAAGTTAAGCAAGGTGAACCTTTTCCTAAATTTCATGAGACTGCAGTTCATGGTACAAGTTCTTCTGTCAGCTGTGCTGGTGTTAAGGTTGTGTTGTTAGTGATATGAAAGAACACCTTGAAACAAATTTTTCAAATCTGATAATAAATGACAATGCTAACAAGTTCTTACAACAAATTCATCTGTTCTCAAAAACAATGTGCCTTTAGCCATGCAACCTACATTTTGACAAAATTCCTCTTGAGAGGCATGGAGGAAGTGCAGAAGTTAAACATACAAGGTACTCTTCTATTACGGGACACAAAGAGCTTGTAAAGCAAGAAACATAAAATCAGAGAACAATTTTATTATTTCTTTTTCAAGAAAGGAGACTACAAGTAGAGAACAAAGGATTTATACCAAATTTTTGAATGATTTTAGCAACCAGCAAGGAAATATGGTGAATAATGGTAAAGTGGAATCTGCAGGAAGAACATATGAATTTCTTCAGTTAGTACAGAATACCACGAAAAACTTACAAATCCTGTTTAGAACATGCCAGGGGAGCATTATGACAGGCAGTAGATCAGTGCAGTTATTCACATCAAAAGGAACCATTTTAGTGACACACGTGATAATAATCAGGGAAGCAAAGATGTATTATGGTAGATACATCTGCTTATTAAGTAAAACTGTTCAATAAACAGAGATAGAAAAAAGCAGGATGTTAGGCTGTATTGAGATAAAGAAAGAAAATAATGCTGAAAATATTATAATTTCATGTATAACAGGGATGCATCCTCACTGTGACCATGGCATTCAGTTCTGATCAAAAAATCTTGAAGAGATTAGTGTGGAAATGGCTGGGAGATGAACAGCAAAATTTATTAAAGGCAAAGAAAAACTTGTTTATGAACAGAGATAAAATGGATACAGACAAAAACAGGACTGCAAACAGCTGCCTGCTTTAGAAAGCCATTGCAATTTCTAGGAGAATTCTTGGTGTGTGCACAGATGCTGCTTAGATTAGCAAAATCTTGGAAAATAGAAAAATACCTGAAGTTTTACCTACCTGGTGTAATTTGAAGGGGAACAATCCCTACTGTGGGTAGTTTAAAGAACATAAACGAAAATCATCTATTTATTCTTAAATACAGGAAGAACAGGACTACATCAGACTCACTTGTGTACATTGAAAAGCAACCTATTCACAGCGCAGAAAAAGAAACACTGCTTTACACTACGTGTAAGTATTCTGTGAGCTCATTTCCATGAGGAGACATTGAGGTTTTAGTCTGCCAAGTCTAAAAAAGTTGTATGAATAAATAAGGCATGTAGTCTACATAAGTAAAGCTGACTAAAAACAATATCTGAGGCATTTAAGTCTTTAGTCATCAGGGAAAAAGTAAGCACTAACATACATTACTTAGCAACTGGAACAGCTTACAAAGGTTCAATTATGGTGACTCAGCTAACAAGCAGCAGCTCACTATCATTGCTTGTAATCACCTCTTTTTCGCCTGAAGTACTTAGTTTCCAAGGAAGCGACAAGCTGAAAGTCAAACTAGGATTATCTGTAACTGGAACATTTTTACTACATTATTTATTTCCTGCATTTATTTCTGTATGACATGCTAAAAACTTTCCCCAAACTTGTGTTGTAATCTTTCCCCCTGCTGAAGGTTGTTTCATCAAGTTATAAGACAACAAATGCTGTGTGACACTATTTTCAAAAAAATATTTTGAATTCCTGCTGAGCTCTCTGATTTGAAGCACTCAGTTCTTTTGAAAATTATATTTTAAACCTTATGACTTAATATGCTACCATTAGCCAAATACTACAGTTAGTCTAAGTCTCTACCCAGGCAATAAAATAAATCCAGGATCTCCTTAAACTTCGAGCAAATCTTTTCACTTTCAACAGTTTGTATAGTACTAGCTCAATTGTTTTTCACTGTCCATCAGCATTATTCCTATGAGGAATCTAGCTTTCATACATCTTTTGTGCTCCCACTGAAATTAATGGCAAAATCTTCTCTGGCTTCTTTCAGTAAAACCAGAAAAACCAGTAGAGGGAGCACAAACACATAGAAATAATTTTCTGTGGTTCCTGTAAAAATGATAACCTGTACTTTTTTTTCATATAGTATTTGCACTATATTTTTCCCGTTCCCTGATCAAAACTACTGTCTTGATTAAACGTCAAGAAAGGCTGATCCAAGGTAAGGAGACTGTGTTGTTTGGTGGCCCTTCTTGCAACCCCTGGGACCTCAGGATTCTGTGTAAGAAAGAGGCAGAGGCTGAACCCTGTGAAAATAGTATTAGCAAAATAATGTTTTCTACCTCCATAGCACGGCTGGGCAGACCAGCTTAATGAGGAGCATCTTTGGCTCTTGGACATAACCAGTTCTCTGCTGACGGATATTTCTGCCAGCTGATCCCTGCACATGAGCATACAGGTTGGGTGAATGAGTACGGGACAGCACGATGTGGCTAAACAGTGCATTCTGCCTTGCACCCCTGCTCATTCAGCAAGCTGCAGCTTTCAGAGTTTGTCCCTTTATGTGACCCCAGTGCCACGAGCTGTGCAGAAAATGTTACACCTCGGGGCCCTCTCTGCCCACTGACACTACTGGCAGACATTGCCTGGAAGAGGTTGCTTTTGATGCAGGACTCAGAAGACGAGTTGCTCTGCATATGAGAATGTCTCAGGCAATAATACAGGCCCTTTATCCTCTTTATGTCTAAATTTCATGAGTTTCAAACAGATCTCAGGATTGCTACGATTTTTGAGTGCTTCTGCCATAATGGAGGAAAAGGTCTAATTCCTTCAGGGGACTGGCACAAAAAAATACCCCATCCCACATACCCCCAGGAAACCAAATGTAAACTGCTGAGTTTCATATTCCATTGTAAGGCTTTCCTGTGGTGGAGAACATGGAGCCTGCCCTCAGATCCATTCAGCTTTGTTTGAAACCACGTTTATGCAACCATCGCAAAAGCATTTGCCAGTAGTGCAAGGACACTCCCACTAAAGAAAATAGTTAGATAAATGACAAGTGCTTTGGAAAATGCCTATGCTAGATGCCACAGAGGATAGGATGGGAAAAAAGCAGGTAAACAATGGGATGTGAAATGTTTTCAGAACAAACAAAAAAGTGACCTTAGAGATCCATTTGTTCTTTACTTCTAAATTTGAAAAAAATAACAAACAAAAAACCAAAAAACCAAAACAACAACAACAAAAATCATCGCTTTGGAGTCCAGGTGGCCTGGGATTCTCAGCAGCATACAAGAAGCTGCTCCCTGTTCTTGGAGGTGTCAGCAGGAATGGCAAAAAAGCACTACCAGCAGCAAGAATGCTAAGCTGAATATTTTAAGTACCTCTTTGGTAATCACATTTGATGTATTCTGTCCTCAATTTGCCCTCTTTCAGAGAAAAAACATGGCACTACAATTCCTTGCTCTACAGATGTAGGCAAAACTAATGGATTTGGCTCTGGAGTACTATAAGAAGAACTACAGAAGTGTTTTTGGACCTCAGTGTGGTCACTGGATCCATCCTTAAGTCTGTCAACTACCTGCTACCCTATACTGAGTAATGATTTCCCCAGAATACTTTCTGTCTACCCAGTTATACACTTCTGTCTACCCGATTATACACAATCGTATCTGATTTCCCAGTGAGGAAATCTAATAAGATTTTATATTTTTCCGTGTTTTCCCCGCATGTTCCAAATCATTTCAAGCCCCAGTTTACTAGGTGACCACTAAGGGACTGAACTTTATAGGCCGGATGGGTCTCCTCTGGCTCATATTCCTATCGTATTTTCACTGCAGAAAACATCTCAGTTGGTCTTATACTGACCGTGAAAAGAAAAGAAAAAGAGTAACTGGATAATCCTTGAATGTATAAATAAATTATATAATATGACATTATTAATTGCTACATATATTGTATGCAGCAATACACTAGGCAAGACAGAATTAATATTTGTTATTAAAAATGGTAAGGAAGTGGGGGTTTTTAGAGAGGCCACGAGAGTGTCCGTGAGGAGCAGAAAATTTCTGTGTGTCTGTTTTGATAATCATTCAGACTACAGCCACTTTACCTGCTGGCCTGGTTTGAGCGGCGATAGTGTTATTCCCTGGGTATTGATCACTGGGAGTATCTGGTTGCCGATGACAGTGGCGATGATCTGACCCTGGGCATTGGTCAATAATTGTGGAGTGATCGGCTGCACCTGAAGTCCCTGAGCTCCACCTGCCGCCTGGCTGGACGGGACTGGATTAGGCATCAGTGGAATTGTTCCAATAATCTGGAAGAAACAACACAGGGAGAATGCACACATGCCACATATACTTGCCACACATAATTCCTTATATTCTGCATGTTGAATCAAACTTAGGTGAAAAAAGCACAGAGAGACCGGTGAGACAGGCTGAGGGTGGGAAACAGTCATTCCTTTACTGGGGTGATGAGGATTTTCCAATTCATTTGTCCCGTCACATATCACCATACATTTTACCGCTGTCCACAGTCATCTGCAACAAATCTGCTGTGGCTTAAGAGTGCATGAAACAAATGCTGGGCCACACTCTGGGCCCTGGATCACAGTTTGTTTCCACTATTCATTTTAACACAGAGTGAAATAGATAAAAGTATCAATCTTTTTGTCTCGCTTTCTACATCATCCATATATAATGTTGCTAGTGGTGCTTGTGTAATTTTACTCGATTTTCTGATAGCTGGTACTCTAGATGATCACCTATTACTCCCATGTGATCTCAGGAATATACAAAGGGATACCGGTACCTTTCAGGGAATGTCTTATTAAGAGGCGTCCATAAAAATGCATCTGGTTTTGGATGACAACTATGAAGTACGACACAACAGGGGGGCTGATGTTAGATAAAATATATTAGCTAACATTTCTGGGCCAAGTAGTTTCAGAAAGAGACACTTGTGACATCTCAGACTTGAGAATACAGTGATTTCCTAAAATGTGAATGTGCCTGTAAAACTAATATAAGGATGAGATGTCAAACAGATGTTGTAAGAAAGCTTGTCAGTCAATAAGCTGCTAGGCTGAAAAAAGTTATTCTGTTGCAAGATTCTTCTTAAAAGTATTAGAGAATCTGAAATAACTTCTGATGAAACTTGGGCCTAAACCCAAACTTCTTTTTTTTCTAACAGCAACATACGAAGCTGGAGTCATAGGACTGTTGCAACAGGAAAAAATGAAAATTAAGAAAGCATAGCACTTCTCTATTTCCTTCACCGTATCTCCCCTCTCTTTATCATAGCCTCCCAGAAAATATCTACCCCATTATAAGACTTCCAGTCTTCCCTTTCCAGAAACCTTGCTTCTTCCTCTTTATCCTCAGCATTCACCCCACTGTGTTGTCCCTTTTGACTCTCACTAGTATGATCCCAATCATCCTGTGTACCCGACCACATATTGACCTACTGGGCTGCTGAGAAAGAGGCTGGATTATGACTGAGTTTTCCTTCTTTTTCCTCAGTGGAGACAGAAACAGTGTTTTCCTCAGTCTGTCTGCTGGTTCTCCTTCCATTTAGGAGCTTAGTCATCTTTTTAGAGCTCTTTGTTTCTGACAAATTTTATAGAAATTAATCAGCTGATTCAAAGTCATTAAGTAGATATGGAGAGCTGAATGGATGGAAAGAGAAAGAGAAGTATACATATCACTAGCCACAGACTACTTTCCTCATGAAAACAGGCTGAAGTGTTCCTAATGAAACTCAAAAGCAAGTTTTTTCCCCAAACAAACATATAAAACAAAACATTTAACATTCCTATTGATTTCAACAATTAATTTATATTATATCAATGGAACCTGTACGATACAGTGTAAAATTAGCTCTAAAATAACTGTTTGATGAAAACATCAGTTAGCTTTTTGGGCAGACCACTAAGTTGCATTGTGCGAGTGCAAAAGTAGAACAACACTGAATCTCTTGCTATGGATATAAAATGAACAGAGGTGTCAAGTGTGTGGTGAAGAGTAACAGAGATATGTGAAAACCTCTGCCTACTGAAATCATCAGAGGTGATAAACAACCCCAGAAAATTAATTCTTAAAAATGCATCATGCAAAGATATTCAAGTAATTCAGGCATAGCTGGAGGGGCGGGTCGCTCTCGTCACCCTCTCCATTATTAGGCTAAGATACGACTCCATTGAGTGACAGGGTCCTAATGAGTGGCTGCTCCTTCAGCAGTCATCCAGTGATGTGCCTCGAGGTAGGCTCAACCATGAAGTACTGAGTGACACTCTAAACTGACTCCTGGAGTAAGAAGAGTGCACTTGGTTAGCTGTGGCAGCTCAGGTAGCAAGTAGTAGGTGCTGAAGTCATCATTGATTTACCAAACCTGCCCTGTTAGAAGGGCTTAGCATGGGAAGACCACAGAACCATAAAGGAAAGCAGGACAGCTCTCCTGTGGGAGAACCTGATAAAATGGCAAGCCCAGCTACTAAGCTGTATTGTAAGAGCTGCATATATCAAGACTGTTCAAAAGACTGTAAAGATACAATTTAAGTTCTTAATGTGTTGCTAAAAGGTAGACAGATCAATAAAGATTATTACCCCCATTTTACGGAGCATGAAAGTGAAGCACGGTGAAGCCTATTCAGAGTTAGCCTTCTAAGCTGAAATTTCCTGAGAGGTTCTCTTTGCAGATCACAAGGCTTTTATTTTTTTTTTTTTTAAGGTGTCTCTAGCTGAATGGCAACTGCTTTCCTGTTCATGTGAGAAGATGGCTGTTCACTGAGGAGAGAGGCATTTATTTACATCATTATCAGATTTCAAATTGTTTTCTAAAATCAGACTTTCAGCATGAATGAAATACAACTGCAATGCAGTGCAGCATGTAAATATCTCCCAGTTTCTGTGACCTAACATATTTATGGGTAACAAATATATTCTTTCACTTTTAATGTAATCTCACCAAACACAAGAAATAATCCTTCTTAATTTTATCAGCAGAGACGTATCAAAGGCCTCCCCTTCCTTTGCTATGTCTGTAAAGGACACAACCTTGGACTGTTGTTAGTCCAATGTAACTTTAACTATCAAGGTCCTAATCCCAGCAAAGCAAAAAATGCTGTGTTGGTGTTATCAGTAATAGAAATGTTTGCATTCACATTTAAAATGCATTTCTTGGGCTGCAGTTGGACATTTCATAGAATGACAATGCTGAAGTGGACAGTTTGTAAGGTCAGAAGCAGAAGGCTATCTATATGTATTAATGTGTGTCACACACACACATGGCGTGCTGTACATGCACGTAGCCAGAAATGGAGCAGGGAAAACACAGATGGGAGAAGTGTTCCAGAAGGAAAAATGAACAAATGCCCTCAGGGGTGTTACCACAGGACCCAAGGGTAAATTTTAATGGGAAACAGAAACTTACTGAGATTTCAGAAGATTTTACTTCCTTTTTTACCAAAATAAATTCTTGTCTGGTTAAGAAAAAGATATCCACTTGTCTCTACTTAAACAGGGCTACTCTTTATTGCATGCAGCTTTGATATGGCTAAAATCAGATTCAAGTTTCCCCTTTCAAGGTCCCCCTTATCCAAGGTCCCCTCTCCTAAATATCCTAATTGTTCACTGATACACACATAAGAAATACTAAAACTGGATCCCTTCCTTAAACCTCGTGTGACTGTCGTGATGCTGAGCCAGATCTCTCTTCCTTCTAATTTTGGTATGAAATGTCACCCTGGGCCTTGGTAATCTGTCCTCTTAAATTATCATAAAATTCGAAGACAATTTATGGTTTTGATACATTTGAATTTTGTCAAGAAATAAAACAAGGCCATGCCACAGGCTTGAGGCACTGGCGTGCCACACTACAGACTATTTAATTGCCAGTGATTTCCCCAGTCGGGAGGCATTGCTCCTTTCTAGGAAATGCTGCTACTTCAGATTATATTCAAAGACGGTTCAGGAATAACATGACAGGGATTTATCCCACAAGATAGTTACAGAGTCACACAGAATGGTTTGAATTGGAAAGGGCCTCTTAAAGACCACCTAGTTCAACTCCCCAGCTATGGGCAGTGATATATTTCACTAGACCACGTTGCTTAAAGCCCCATCCAACCTGGCCTTGAACACTTCCACAGTGAGACATCTACAACGCTGTGTCTTCTCTGAGACACAGCAGAATAGGCTTCTTACTCTGTCAGTGTTTGGACTCAAATTCCTAAACAATCCTGCTTGTCAAAGATGTTCTTGAGGAAAAAACCTCCACATGTCTAAAAGTTCTCATGCTACAAAAATATAATTTAAAAAGTTCTGGGGTTTTTTTGTGTGTCTTTCACAAGTCCTTTTATACATCATACAACTGAAAGCAAACACTGTTCACAAAGGAGCTACAGAACAGGTGTTGTATGCAAAACAACAAGACAATCTTGAAAACCCAAGGGTTAATTCAAGGGACTCCCTTGTCAATGCTTCTCTAAGGGAGTCAGGCACAGTAATCTGCATAGCACTGTTGATTAAAATAAATTACACCAGGTTGTATCTATCTGAGGTACAGGTTCCTCATATAGGCACAAAATGCGGTGCAGGTGGAAACTGTACTGAGATATTTAATGTAAATTCAGACTTCAACTTTTTTATAGAGACAGGGCTTTGGTCCTCCTCTACTAAGCACAAAGACTGCAATTCTGGCCCTGTTCAAGTGACAGAGTGTTGCCAGAACTCTTGGTGGACTCAGATTATCACTTCAAGTATTCAGTATGTTTCTTTCCTTTTGGTTCATGGATTAATAGATACATCAATTGTAATGAGCTGCTTAGAGAGCAGTTTTTACAGAAATTAATTTAGTATTTTTCTGCTTCCCAATATTAATTAAATTTTAAAAGTCAGTTGCTTGTTTCTAACTTCAAAAGAAATTTGGGGTGATTTTTAACAATATCTGACTATTTTCTACTGATTAATCTATTAGTGTGATTTTAGCACCCTAGGATTTCAAGATATCTGACATCAGATCTTTCAGCTCTTACCACTTGAACCTACCATTGCCAAGATAATGTCTACAATAAAGTTGTAAGTCTTGGCTTGCACATGAAATTAATTTGTCGACCTACACTTACATACCAGGTGTGGGCTCAGTGGTCTTTGCCTACATAGTGCTGCAAACTGTAAATTTATCTGCATTGAAAGAATAGCACACAATTAAAGTGAAGGTAAAATCCCAAGCAATGGATCTGATTATGGAGGGGAAAACCCCCAAATCCTCAGTATATCAATAATGTCTGTGAATATTACCCCCAATGGCAGAGTAATGTCCTAACACCGATTAACTGAAGTTTAGTCAGTATTGTACCTTTAAACAGATTTCAGCCTTGTTCAGTAAAAGTTTCTTCTTTAAAATGAAATAGAAACATCTGATCTCTTGAAAATCTGAACCTTTGAACAAATGACTCTTAAGAATGAATAACATAAAAAAATCCATTCTTATCCTTCCTTCCTATTTAATTGCCGTTGTGGTTTACTTTGCTGTAACGCACAGGCTGAAACCATGGACAGAAGCTGAGTGATTGCTCATAACTTCTGGGGATAAATGTCTAATTGCAGCACTGCAGATATAAAACCAGATTTTGCATAACTCTGTGACAGACTGATTGATGATTTCCCAGTAGTGAGTCTTTCCTTGTGGATCCTAATAAACCTATTGTGTCTTGACATTAGGTGAAGTTACCATGATAATCTAAAATGAAGCATACAACTGTTTTTTATTAAGTTCTTCTCCCTCTCCTCTCATCAGAAACAGGGATGGTGCCCTGCTTCATTGTTTTCCTAGCACAACCAAAGGAATATTACAAACTGTAGCCTAATGGATGATTCAACAGCTGCCTTTGTTTCTGCTCTGAAGTGTAAGTAAAATCAAAGACCAACTACACTAGTTTGTTTCACTGTCAGCCAGGGCTGACATAAAGCAAATGGTGACATTTCATCTGAAAAATGTCTTTAACTGTAAAAAGGAAATATTAAATATTTTTAGTTGTATCATCAAAATGAACATCTCTTCAATTTGATCAATGTTACAACTCTTTAAATACTGAAGGTTAATTATTCAATTTTGAACAACAGAAGAACAACATAAAAAGAAAACAGAAAAAGGAGAAAAGTGAAAGCAGCAACAGAAAAATTGTTCAGCCAAATGAGACAAACCATCACATACACATAGACACATGAGGGTGTTGGTGGATGAGAAGATGCCCTGGCAATATGTTCTTGTAGCCCCGAAGTCCAGCTGCATCCTGGGCTGTATCAGAAGAGTTTGGGGGAAGTGTTTGTCTCCCTCTACTCTGCCCTCATCAAGCCCCCATGGAGTGCTGCCTCCAGCTCTGTAGTCTTCAGCACAAGAAAGACAGGGACCTAGCGGGTCCAGAGGCCACAAAGATGATCACAGGGCTGGAGCATCTCTCCTATGAAGGCAGGCTGAGAGAGCTGAGGCTGTTCAGTCTCAGGAAGAGAAGGTTCTGGGGAGAATTTACAGCAGCCTCCCAGTACATAAAGGGGGCCTAAACACTGGCCAGGGACTGTTTTACAAGGGCATGTAGGACAAGGGATCCATGATAGGACAAGAGATAATGCCTTCAAACTAGGGAGGGGAGGTTTAGGTGAGATGTTAGGGAGAAATTTTTTACTCTGAGGGTGGTGAGAATAAGTGGCCCGGGGAAGCTGTGGATGCTCCATCCCTCGAAGTGTTCAAGGTCAGGCTGGATGGCCAGCCTGGTCTAGTTAGAGCCGTCTCTGCCATGGTAGGAGGTTGGAACCAGATGATCATTAAGGTATCTTCCAACCCTAATCATTCTATAATTCTAGCATTTTCTACAATTTTGCAAACTTCATTCAGAACCTGCTTCTGTTCAGAGATATGTTGCATGAGTTACTTTAAGGAGACAATCTAAGGAAAAAATGATTGAGGAAAAGATATACTAATGTGAATCTGCACAGGATTCTTTAGCCTCCGTGCAGATTTCTCTGCCCTTTTCTTAATCACATACATGTATATGTATATATATCTATATATATAGTATCTATATGAATTATAAACACATAGACACAGATACTTTAAAAATATATATGATTTATTATCTAACAATATCAATAAACCCAGCTATTTATATGCACTATACTGCATATATGCAATCTGCTGCCAATCTACATACTTAAAAATTGGAATCATGAATAAAATGAATACAATTTGCAGACTTCTTTTGAAAGAAATGCTATTCCATCTCATTCTTTGGATTAATGACAATGAACCCCATACAGGATGAGAGTAAGGCTGACTGTGTCTTTCAAATTAGAAGTGGTATTAATTCATGCAAAGCTTGCAAATTTCCTTTGCTGCATTGTATTTCCTAATGACAACTCAAAAAAATGGCACAACAAAATGCTATTATGAGAAAAAGGCATCAAATAGTGATACCAGAAACAGGCACCTATGGAACTGTACACCTGGGTCACCATTTTATGTAAGGAATTGTAATTTTCAAGGTTAAGTATTGTTCATATATTGTTCAACGTATTGGATAGGTTACTGTTTGTAAGTATCATAATGGAATATTGAGTCCAACATTCATGCCTGATTCTCTCAGTGCTTTATTTTTTAGAAAATAATGTTTGTATATTAACATCAAACCATACAGGAGTTTATTTGTCATCACTGTAGGAATTATGTGGTGAAATTTTTCTTAATCAAATACTATTATGTTCTGTTAGCAAGAGCATGTGTACTGTCATAAATAAGGATGTCTTTTTCATCAAACATTCTGAAAAACATGTTTTCTTATTAGAAAAATCTAAATATATATAATTATAAAATTAAAGATTAAAAATTATGTTGAGTGTCTGTTGAATTGTTCCTTCTAAGCAATCTGCTTATCAGATTTAACTTCCTTTTAAAAACAAGAATTAAATCAAGCATCAGGACCCTTAGAGGTCATAGTTCTCTGAGTATAGCAAAGGAGCTGTTGATTTTAATTAGATTTGCAGGTTCTAAACATTTCTGAAAATTAGCTAGTGAGATTCTTATGAAAATATTTATGATTTAAAATTACTTGATGGATGTATAGTATAAAATATTTTAGCAATATTTTTGTTTGCTACGACAACAGATCTACGATACGTTATGACAGAACAGCCAATACTATCGTATTTGTTATGACAAAGCCATAATTTCTAATAATATTTGATGATCACAAAAAGAATTCACAACTAACTGTTTTTAGCATTTTACTGCTTGTCTCCCAAGCCACAAATAGCTTTCCTGACTGCTATGCAGATAGGGTGTGTACAAACAAACACACTTTTGTATGTGTGGTTTTGGTTTTTTTATTTGGTAAATCCTCTTGACAAAAAGTAATGGTATTCATTTTCTCAGCAATTAAATACATAGCAACTGGGCCAACAGTGTGAATTTCTAGAATTAATTACAATGAAAATATTTTAGTAAATATTCATTCATGCCCACTTTCTTTTCATGCAGGCTGTGATTTTCATAGTCGCCTACAGAAGTATCATTTCTGTTTGGCTTCTCTGAAGATTTCAATATTAACTAAGTGTCAAACATCTGAGAGACAAGAAATCCCTGCTCTGAAACAAAATTTCTCAACTTTTCCAGCTTTATATCTGGGCTGCAACTGCTAACCCAAACATTAATTTGTGTCTTTAGATTACAAACTGGGTTTAGATTCCTTTAGAACAAGGATTGTCTCTTTTGAGTCATACCATTATTTCCTGCTACTTCTCAGAGCATAACGAGTGGACTTGCTTCCAGCCATATCAGAATCTAGCACACTGGACACACAGCACAAGAAAATGTAGGCATCCCCACACTTTGTTATACATGCCATGCTGAGCCATTCAAGGATAGTTTGGGGAACAAATTCCCATTTCTCAGCAAGCTTAACTAGGCCCAGCACAATGTGTGCCAGTGTGATTAGGTTGCTTCCATGCTATGGTGACATTATCAGCTTGTTTGGAACTACCTTTGCTACTTCGTGCTGTATTGCACTGTACTGGCCTGCTACAGAGATGCTATGGAGAGGTGAGGAGCCAGAGTGAGGCAGGGTTTAGTAACCCCTCTGTGATCTCGTGGTTTTTAAATAAGAGCTGCTATTGAGACATAGCCTTGCACAGATTTGAACAAGATAACGTCCTCCACTGCCAAACAGTTCTCACTGAAATAGCGTGCGTTTAATTTTTCGAATTGTAGTATTACCCTTTTTTAAAAAGGGATGTGGCACACTACTGGCAATGTCTGTGTCTGGATGAGCAGGATTATTTCTGGTATTATATTTTTATTTCTTTCTCTTGATTGTTCCTTTCAACTTGTTTTGCATAGACAATTAAGGAGATGGCATGCTCTTCCCTGCCTTCAGCAGGTGGTCACCACTGTCACTGGTTTATCTTGTGATGCTATTCCTGAAAAGTTATTCTGCTAGAAGTATTACGGTCTTGCAAATGTATGCTAAATTTGGCAACCTCAAAGACTTAGATTTCTTTTTCATTTTCGTTGATGAAATTTTCTGAGGAAACAGAAGTATATTTTGGGAAAATTACTTTGAAGGCTTAATGATGTTTTATTCTATCCTTGAGTTGTCTGTTTAGAATACCAATGGATGTTTTCTTAGGTACTCCATGAGAAACTGGACTGAAATCACTAACCATCAAATAATCTTCAGATGCAATCTTTAGGACCAGAGTTCTTTAATTAGATTACAGGTCAAAGAATTTCTAGGCCATCAATATATTCTTGAATAATCTACTCTCATCTTCTGACTATCAAATTACCTACACTATATAAAATATTTATCAGAGATCACCAGATTTCTCAGTCTGTAATTCTTAAGGATGAAATTAATTGCATATGCTGATTCATTCAATCATTTCAGATTTAGCCAAAATCCTTTGCAAGAAGGTTAATATATATTGTAATCAATCAGTAGCAATGATACTCAGCATTGTTGTTAGGCAATCACATTTCTCCAAATACTGTTATAAAGCTTGAGCTTGCTGCACAGGTATCATGACTGTGGATGACATGGCAGTTGTCTCTCAACCCATAACTTCATAGCACTGTACAAGAAGACATTTGTCTAAATACAAAGTCATGCCCTACTTCAGATGTTGTTTCTACAATTTTAGATGACCTAGACTTTAGCTAAATCAAATATAAAACTGTTGGTCTTATTAATTAAGAGCTGTAACTTTTACTGTAATAGTGTACGAAAGCTCAGAGCAAGGCTGAGACGAGTAACTGCAGTAGTACACAAATGTATGACTGAAACACTTTGCAGTTTTGCAGGACGTGCATTTCTTCCACAAGAGACTTTCTGACTGCTGAGAACAAGGCACAGTGCTTATCACAGCATGACTATGGTGGAACAAACTGTCCTGGATTATCTCTCTACTATAGTGGATATCACTTTGGAAAGCAATATTCCAGCCTATGCAGTGGAATTTTGCTATAATGCACCACAATTATGTGGGAGTTGAAGACAAGAAGAAAAAAATTCATTTCACTGAAAGAAGGCGGGAAAACTTAGATAGACCACATGTAAATTCTTGAGTGGAAAATAGCCATGACTCCATTTTTCTAGATCTGAAGGTCTAGGAATAAAAATCCTTCCTGACATCACATATAACTTCTGTTTTTCACGCATTCATCACAAGATTGATTGCTCTTTTTAGTACCAATGAAAATTTGCTCAACCAAATATAAGCCAGGTCTTTCTTAGTCCTTCTTACCTTGTGAAATTTGTTCTGGGTCCTGGTTCAGCACACTGCTCTGCCAAGGTGAAATCAGTTCACCTTTGAAAAGTTTGCTAAATTCCAGGCCTTCATTCTATCACCTGTGATATGCATTGTATAAATACTACTTACTCCCCACCAGTACTCCTCTAAGCCTTAAGTAATTTTTGTAAGGCTATCTAAGAGTTATGAAGAAGAGATACCAAAAAAAGTAGGATATTTTTATGTTGAAGATGAAAATACACTCATTGGGTTTTCTTCTTGAATATTAGTAGTGGGAACGTGTGCTTCAGTGCTTGAAAGCATAGTGACTACATTATTGCATATTATCAAATGCATCATTAATGTATTTCACCTGACCTGACAGATGGAAAGGAAAGGAAGGTGCTCTTCTCACAGCCTGGCTTAAATTTGTCCATTTTGAACACCACTCTATAGGAATTATGGTTGTAAGTTCTGTAATAAGTTCTTAGTATCTACCATGATGCAATGGCACTTAGGAGGTAGCTGCCTGTGTGTCTGGAGATGAATATCCAGCATTCAATCATCGCTCCCTTTCTGGTGGCCACTTGAGTCCTTCTCAGGGCTACCAATTAATTTTTGTACATTCAAGATGTTCCTACTGCAACAAATACTTAAAAATGACAGTTAAATCTTACTAAATGATTCTCAAATTTAGGGAAGACATAGCAAGAGACTGTGTTGATGAACCTGTGAGGAGAACATGCAGCTGAATTACCAGTTTCATTCAGGCCTGGTCCATAGGTCTGCTTAAGGAAGAGTTAAATAACTATGATTCTCTTATTAAAAGCAGCAGTGGCCCTGAGGTAATCCCATCTTCAGCACCTACATTGCTACTGTGTGGAAGCAACAAGTTCCCTATACAGACGGGCAAATTGAAATTTGTTTATATATTTTTATATGAATTCAAACTACTTTATTCAAACTACTCTGCTTTCGGCAGAGCCCATATCCCTGACGCCTGTTCTGTGGAAGGTAGATTGCAGACAACGTTCTATTCTCGCATGTTGTCTCTGTAGCAGTCCTAAAAGGATTTCCTTTTCAACTGTGATCTGCACAGCACCAAAGGTGAGGGGCTCCTTTACTTTTTTGACTCTAGAGAAAGGGAAGGATAAGGGCAGAAAATCAGCTGTTTCTAGAATCCCTTCTCCATCTGTGTAGTTGTCACTTGCCTTATATTTACATTTTCAGTTATTTTAGGCAGGCCATTGGTCTTTTTGATATGTTAGAATAAGACCTCAGCAGAGTGTTCCACTGTGATTATATATTCCATTAATGATTATGGGGGTGCCGTAGACAATAACAACAATCCTATTCTTCATTGAAGAATTAAATTGTTATATTACATAATAGTGTCACATTTCCTTAGTTGACTGAAGACTGTGATGCACTCTATCAAGACTTTCAAGTGGGATGCTACTGCTGAACTTTCTGATAATTTTTACTGGTTTACAGGTTCCTGAGGGAAGAACAAAGGGGGTGCTACTTTAACTTCATCAGTACTGGAATGCTTGCTTTACCAAAGAAAAATACATTAATGCCATTTTACACATGGTGTAAAATGTTGAAAATCACAGCCAAAAGCTGGGGGGAAAAAATGCCGTGATAGTCTAGAACTGACCCTTATGCTTATGATTTATTTTAAATGTTTCCCTAGAGCTATTGTTTTCCACATTACTCTTGCAGCTGTGGCAGCTAGGGTGTCAGTGGAGCTCAGTGACTTGCACTGAATAAAGAGGTCCTTACCAAGTTCAGAAGACATCATTCACAGTTACAACTGCAGCCCTCTTGTAGGAACCCCAAATGTTCCTCCACAGGATCATTCAGAACATTTACACAGCTTGGCTTTGCCAATCCACGCTTGAAGTCACAGAATCACGCTGGTTGGAAAAGACCTTTAAGATCATCAAATCCAGCCATAAACCTAACACTGTCAAGTCCACCAGCCTAATTCAACCTCTCTCTCCTGGTATGTAATGCCTAAGTGTGGAAAAGATCGAAATGAAACAAGATGATTCCTCATGGAGTGATGTACTATACTCAGTGCTTTAAAGAACCAGAGAACCTAACCACAGATATGTTTAGCACATGAAAGTGTAAGGATCATCAGATGTTGCTTCCTTCATTCAGGCTTTACCTTAAATTAAGTAGTCTCCCTGTTAACAATCCAAAGAGCAAGATATTAAATAGAACCAAAAATGGTGGAATCTTCTAAAAGGACAACAAAGCAGATGTGAGTGGGAGAAAAAAAGCAACTGCAAAATGAAATTTAGTTTTAAGTATTGTCAAAATGCATATTGTAGTTACAAATGTTCTTGTAATACATTTTTTAAAAAAACAACTCAGTCTCAGTAATATGAAACCTCCAAAAGCACTTCTTATTTAATCTTGGAGCAATAGTGGAGAAGATTTCCTGGCATATGGGAATTACAGCAGAAGAATGAAGAGATGAGTGAAGTGCAAATACCATAGTATAATTCATAGATGGAATATTTTAATTGCAGGTGATGGCAGATTTTCAAATTTATAAGTCAAGGAATTGTGCTGATTTTTGAGACAGAATTGAATATATTAACTGTCCTTGAAACAATATCAACATTTCTTCCTGTGCAGAGCACAGCATAGTGAAATGCACTAAAGACAAAAGCTCTTTGATCCTTTTGTATGCTTAAAGATACCAGAACAGTGTCAATACATTTTGAGGAAGAGGCTAGACAGAAAAGAAATATTGTTTGCCAAGATAGCACAGTATCCCAAAATAGTGGCACTGAGTGTACTGAGGACTACAGAAATAATTATTGTTCATAGTTCTACCCCCTTTTTTCTGCACTTCATTCAGGTGAAGTCATTAGTATGCAAACATATTTGATCCCGACATACATGATAGCTCCATCTTTTTAGCCCCCAATATTAGGAAAAGTGTCTGGGATTATATCACAGTGTAGATCTTATGAGCCAGGAGCAGACTGAATAGCTGGAATCCCAGAAGTTATTTACAAGAGCCACTGAGCTTCTTTCAATAGTCCAGTGGTTCGGCTGCGCTCAATAGTTTGCCATGGCTCTGCTGCCAATTGCCAGGTAATATTTTCTAGGAAGATTTCATCTATTGACTTCTTATTTATTGATGATGCCAATTATCTCTGGATTCCATTTTAGTTTGGAGCTATCTTTGCATAACACTATCAGGCTCTGACTTGACTTTTGCTAATAAAAATCAAAAGTAAATCTACTGACCTGAATGCAATGGCCCCCAGGACTTAAACGTGGCACAGACTGGTATCTGGGTCTAGATGAAGCCTGTAGTTCTTTTAAAATTATGAATTGTCTCAGGCTAACTTGTACCCTTGCAGCCTAGGTCTGGTTGTGACTGGTTATCTCAAGCTTTGGTTTCAGCTGAAACTAGAAAACTGTAGGGATTTTACCTCCTTTTCTCTGTTCATATAGAACCTATTTTTGCCCAATGGGGCAGTCCCAAGCAAGCCAAGTGGATGATGCATGAGTAATTCTGAGAAGAAAGTGGGAAATTATGTCCATTTTTGTTTTCACTTCAAAATGGTACTTAAACCAAATTTCAATTTAAAATTAAATAAAAGTCTGAAAAAAATGTTCAGGGTAGATGAGTCATTCTGCTCCAATCTGAAATCTTTAATATTCTTTTCAACCTTCCTAGGTTAAATCAGAAAAAAGCACCACTAAATTGTCAAACAGAAAATGTAAAAATAACACACTTAAATTTTATCCAGACACTGTACTTTAAAATTCTACTGAACAAATTTTGTCAAAATGACAAATTTTATATTTAGATTCAATGCCATTTTTCCATCCGAAGTCAGTGATGAAAAAAATGTCATTCAGTTCCGCTCATAGTGCTGCAAGAGTTAATGGTAAACGATTGTTAAATAAGGTAGTAAAATGTAATTATAATTCAGTCTTTAACATAAATTCAAATGCCACACTAGAATTCTGAGGAATGGTTCTAGATACATAATAGATTTCCTCAAACCTCACTGATTTCACTGCTGATAAGGTCTCCAGGACCACTTGCACTAGGGCAGGCTCCAAGACCTCAGCTATGGGGTTTGAAACCTGATGTGCTAGGTACTGGAGAAAGTAAAGGTCGAAGTAGACCTTGTTTTTAAAAGGCAGAGAAAGCCCTTTTGCTGCCAGGACAGGTAATGTGCTGCCATATTCCAATGAGACAGAATAAAGTCCTGCTTCCCCAGTGAATACATACCTGAAAAAAGAAAGGAAGAGAACACTCCTTTCTTAACTCTCTCTCCCCCAAAACTATATACATTTGTTGAGAGCATAAAACTTCCATTTATTCTGTAGATTTTAACAGGAAGCCTTTATTTAACCTCTTGGGACATGGACAATCTGGCCTCTAGGTTGAGTTGCTGCAGAGTGGGGGAAAATGTAAAAGACAGCGCCCTGTCTACTGTCATTCTTCCTCCAGTCCATGCTCTGAAAAGACTTGCATGGATTTCTCATCCATCACCTTATCCTGAATGATGCTTAAAACCCTCAGTGATGTCTAGCATGATACTGGGAAATGAGATGCTGGAAAGCAGTGCCATGGAAAGGGACCTGGGGTTCCTGGTTGATGGCAAGATGGACATGAGTCAGCAGTGCCCTGGCAGCCAGGAGGGCCAACCGTGTCCAGGGTGCATCAGGCACAGCATTGGCAGCCAGGCAAGGGAGGGGATTGTCCTGCTCTGCTCTGCACTGGTGCAGCCTCACCTCGAGTCCTGTGTGCAGTTTGGGTGCCACAATAGAAGAAAGATACAAAGCTGTTAAGAGAACGTCCAAAGAAGGGCAACCAAGATGGTGAAGGGGCTGGAGGGGAAGCTGAATGAAGAGTGGCTGAGGTCATCCTGTCTGTTCAGCCTGGAGGAGACTGAGGGGACACCTCATTGCAGCTACAATTTCCTCATTAGGAGGGGCAGACATTGATCTCTTCTCTGTGGTGACCAGTGACAGGACCTGAGGGAATGGCCTGAAGCTGTGTAAGGGGAGGTTTAGGTTACATATTAGAAAAAGGTTCTTCCCCAGAGGGTGGTTGGGCACTGGAACAGGCTGCCCAGGGAACGGTCACAGCACCAAGCCCAACAGAGTTCAAGAAGCATTTGGACAATGCTCTTGGGCACATGGTGTGACTCTTGGAGCTGTCCTTTGCAGGGCTAGGACTTGGAGCTGATGATCCTTGTGGGTCTCGTCCAACTCAGCATATTCTCTGATTCTGTGATGATAGTTGAGTTTGTGAGTCTACCACCTTCTCCTTTTTCACTCATTTCCCCCTCCCTGCCATCACCTCACAAAAAACCCAAACCCAACCCAAACCAAACCAAACTAAACCAAATAACAACAACAACACAAACCCAGCCAAAACCAAAATGAACCCACCCCACACCAAAAAACCCAAACTCAACCAAACAAATCCCCCCCCCCACAAAACAAACAAACAAAAAAAACCAAAATCCATTTCTCAGATTAAAAAGAAAGTTTATCCAGGCTAAATGTACACAAGATTTGTCACCCAGGCTGCTTCCCTCAGAAATGAAAATGTAAAGATGTGTAAGCAACAAATAACCTCAAAAAAGGAATTAGCATCTCAAAAAAAAAAAAAAAAGAAAAGAAAAGAAGAAAGTTATCAAATATGCATTTGTTTATCACAGTCAAGTTTCATGATTCAAACCTTATTCATATATATTTTATGAAGAGAATATCCATTGTGGTGGCAAAATTAAATGTATTTTGAAACTTATATGTGACATTTATCTATCTGCTCTATCAGAAAAAAGTTGTCATATTCATTCAGACATATATTACTTTTTCAATTTCCTGTCAGTAATGTTTTTTTAATGTTCTTTAGGGGGAGACCACAGGATTTCTCATTTCTCACAACAAAGACCATAATGCTTTAGAATTATGTTGATGAGTTTATACCTAAAAATTTGCATCACCTTTTTTTTAAAGAGATGAAGAGTTTATTCTTATCCATGACAATCATAAGGTTTGGGTTGTTGGGGGGGTTTTTTTGGTTTCTTTTCTTTCTTTTTAAGATACAGTCAGGTACCTGACAGTGGTCTGTCTTTTTTTTCTTCTTTTAAAGAAGTTCATCATACAAAACACAAACTTATGGTGAAATTTTTTGATGATTCATGTTCTACTGTGAGCCACAAGAGATAACAAAGAAAAAAAAAAGCACAAGTATTGAAACTCCTTATCACATATCTTCCCTTCCAAGGGGATGATTTTGATAGAAAGTTCATATAAACCAAATGCTTTGAATAAACAGTGCTGTTCAGAGGGCAAGGCCAAAAGGTCATAGTTAGAGATGAAACAGAAACCAATTAAGAGAGTTAATTGACAAGATGCTACAGCTGTCAGGGAAAACAGTGGCTGGAGAGGTGGAAAGTGAAGATGGCAACTTCTTTCTCTGAGCTGCTATTAACTATTGCAGTGAAAAACTTATATTTTATCCCATAGGCTCAGTGCAAATCCTGCAGGAGACATTGAAGTGCAGTGGGTCAAGCCCTGGGTAGAAAGGACACCTGTTTCTTACGGAGTTTCTTTGATAGTATGACCCCATCCACAATATAGATTAAGGCACTCTCTTTGATGGTAACAAATCAGGAGAATTTTATGAACAACATTCAAGTTGCATTTCTAAACAAATACAGAACATTTGAAATCAAATTAGAAGATATGCCTCCCCTTCTAAGCATACATAATATCTAGGACTAGAAACAAATATTTGGTAAAATTGACAATAATTATGATGGCGTAGTTTAGATTACTTTTTAGGACAGAAATTCTTATATGATAAGACTCTTTCATGACATTTGTGACATCTGATGGTTGGAGCTGTGCTGGAAATACATTTATGTTGGTCTGAAGACTTAGTGTATCCCTTTCCTGTTCTAACCAAAACAGCAGGGTAAGTGGCCAGAGAAATGCAAAAAGCAATCTGTCAAAAGGAGAGACATCTTCCCCCTCTCTACAGGTTTAAAGTGTTTTTTTAAACCAGGGGAACGTCAGAGATGTAAAGTCTTCATTTATGCACAACTGATTTTTAAATAACATCATCCTGCAGATGGATTATTTGATCTTACTTGAAAGAAAAGACACTCAGCAGAAAGACCCTCCCCTTCACATTGCAAACCATCACTTAGCTGAAGTACCAGTAAAGTTAAGTACACTTTAAATAATTCAGATAGATACCATTACCTTGGTCTCTATTTATTTGGGAAACACAAAGAAGCAAGCAAGCAAAACAGGAACACAATTTTCACAAAAAAAAAGAAGAATGCCTCTAGACTCATTCAAAAAATAAGGCAGGTCAGCCACTGCTAAGTTCTGCATATCAGTCCTCAGCCGCTACCAGGAATTGAGTTAAAACTACTGTGACTGCCATGGTGAGCTTAATGATAACACTACCAAAACGACTCAAGTATCATTAAAAATAACTACTGTGCTGTATTGTAAGCATGGAACTGATGTAATTTAATATTAGACACCTAGCATTAGAAATTCAGTTGTAGACTGCCATTCAAGACTCTCTCTATTCAATGTAGAGTGAAAAATCTCTGCAAGATAATTCATCAAAGTTTAAAATGCCTGCCTTATCAGGCCTATGTTTTATTGTTTGAGAGTGTCTGTCTGTTTCAATGATGACAGAAAACACTAACAACTAGCTTAGATTGGATGTGGCCTAAATTGCCTTTCATATGGTTAAAATTAGAGAAAAGGAATTCAAATCAGGAGTCTAAAGATACACAGGACTCTGCTGAGCAGCCAATTCTAATATTGACCTACAGACCTATAGATCATTTGGAAAACAAATTGCTTTTTTACTGACCATCTGAATCTCAGCTGTACATAAAAGGAGGGTAAAATAATTTTAAAAACACCCTAAAATTAAAATAAAATCACAGAGACTTTTTCCAGGAATGACACTCAACTTTTCTTTGGTTTTTTTTTGTGAGTTACTATTAAAATAAGACAAGGCTTTGAGAAGACCTCATTGGTTGAAAAGATGTTTAACACATGCACAAAATGAAATCTGTTTGACCACCCTTGTCTATTACAAATATAAACACAGAGATAGAGATGATTCACTTAAATTCCTTCAACTTGACTGGTAATATCTTGACACATTTCACTGGGGAGGGTATAACTTACACAGCTCTTAAAAAGTAAGTTTAAAAAAAGGACACAGCAATGACTATGGACTGAAGATTTATTAGAAAGTTTCCCTAACCATCCATTAGAAGTAAAATTTCCATTCTGTGCAAACTCAGTGAGAAATTGCTTTCTTGACATGATACTCATTTATCTCCCCTCACTCTGTTCTTTGAGGTCTCCTTTTGCATCATTTGTTGGCTAGTATGAGGCCGCTTTAAACATTTCTACATTTGTGCTGTTGCCAGAGACCACAGTGATTTAGTGAATCAGGAATGCATCATTCATGTTTGCTCCCTCTTTTCACAGCATATGATTTTAAGGAGAAATAAAAGGCAAGGGGGAGCCAAGGGTACAACTTGCCTCAGTAAGTGCTCCTTAGAAGGGGCCCTTTCCATGATGGATCAGGTTATGAGAATTTGAGCTCAACTCAGTAATATTTAACATATATATTTTTATTTGTATTCAGAAAAGAAGTCCTTTCTTGTAGCATATTTACTTGTGATATTTCGTTCGCAACGTGCAGGGTGAAATACATTGTTGTTTAAGGACTTCCATGTAAGCAAAACTCTAAGTATCCATCATTGTACATACAGAAGCATGAACCTATCTGAACAGACAAATGCTTCTGTATATCACTAACAGTATTTTTAGGTCAGTAGTCTAATATTAAGATTTTAAATAATTACCCTGAGAAGCTGGCAAAAAGCTTGTCAAGATTTTGTTCTGTACTCGTTTCCAACATCCCCCTTA
Organism: Eulacestoma nigropectus; assembly: GCA_013397775.1. Classification (NCBI taxonomy): domain Eukaryota; kingdom Metazoa; phylum Chordata; class Aves; order Passeriformes; genus Eulacestoma; species Eulacestoma nigropectus. The sequence continues at coordinate 116,687 of VZTE01002087.1, read as the reverse complement.
TAAAAACATAGTTTATGATTGCAATTTCAGAACATATTCAATCAGCTCTTAGACTTCATAGATGAGAATCAGGGTTTCCTATGCTTTTCTGTATCTGGTGAACTGAGAATCAGGTAGTTTTGTTCTCTTTGGACCTTTGTGAACAAAAATTTAAATTCAGAATCTTATTTTTTCTAAGCAGTCATTAAATATTTAATCTCAGTCTCTGGGCAGATTTTTGTCTTGGCTTCTGTGGCAAAAATTCTCAGCTGTGGTAGAAAAGAATATGGTGTTTTTTGCTAATATCAATTACATGCTAACCTTATTCAAAGGTTATGACCTTATGATTTATCTAACCTCTGTGTGCATTGGTTCTTAAACTTCCTGCTTTAGCTAAAGGAGTATCTTTCAACAATGAACATAAACAACAACTGTTTTCAAATTCATGTGTCTACTTGACATCAAAGATAGGTGACTGTCTCCAACAGGTGTCTGTACCTGAACAATAGGTGTGACAGCTGAGACATTTTCGTGCATCAGAGAAATGGGAGACGTTCTCCTGGGTATAAACAGACTATCCAGGAGAGCAACATATGGATTTAAACATACAGAATGGTGCACTCTAGTTGCTAATAATATTTGTAAGAGAGTGTAAATACAAAATCCATACATCAGTATCTATACAATTAAAATTAAGAGATCTATAGTGCAGATCCCAGAAGATGTGATTTAAATACCTACAAAGGGAAGCCACCTCCCAGCACTTTGGAAGGGTCTGTGGAGGTGATCATCAACATGATAGACATATCAGGAAACACGCAGACATGCCATCCTGTGGGCACATGTTGGGAAATATTTTCCCCGCAATTCTACTAACAAACCTCAATTTTCTTGAACTTCTAATTACTTCACTCTGATCTCTTGTGCAGAGCTATCAATAGTACCAGTCTACATAGTACCTGCTAATAGTGAAAGGGTGGCGTGTTAACATTCAATATATTTTAATTCTCATTTTGCAGTCATTCAATAGTACTTATATTTTTTGTGGGAAATTAAACCCCTAGAAAAATGTGGACCTAGTTTTAGTCCTCATATTAATACGGGGATTAAATTAATAGAATGCAGACAGTTATGGCCTGTGTACAGTCATGATTACACACATCTAAAACTACACTTTAGACAGATCTGAGCTAAAACAGAGCAGCACATCATCTTCCATGCCAAGATGAGAAGGTTTCGTTTATTTTCATTTGTCACCAGAATAAAGACTCAACTGACCCCAAAGACACAAGCATGACTCAAGAGGTAATTAAAATATTCATGATTTAATTTCCCTGTGGGTACTTGTATCTCTTCTGAGGAGATGAGCACGAATTTCCAGGTAAGCATGCGTTCACTTAAGTATGTGTATACATGCACACATGCATGTATTCACATAAGTGGGAAGCAATTCAGCTGAAAAGAATGTAGATATCTGCTCTATTTGAAATGTTTTAGGATTTTGTCAGAATATGGCAATAAGACGCAGAGGGAAGAACATTTTTCTGGTTGGCCATGGGATGCCTAAAGGAGTATTTTGCCATGTCTGAAATGGGACTAAAGACCTATGTTTAACTAACTGAATCCCAGATACAGAGTGAGGCAAAGAATAATCGTCAGGAAAAGAAAATGGTAGAGACAGGGAAGTAGAACTGAAACTAGAGAGTTGAATACCTTGGGGTGTCTGAGGATGTGTCACTGACACTGGCACCAGATACCTGTTCACCTGTACTCTTGTTTCCACATGGGTTTATGCTTCTGCTTATGGAAGAAACCAAAAAAGCAAAATCACAACAAATGAGAACAAATTAAGGCTAATAAGAAGAATTGAGAAGGAAAGAAGAGGGAATTTTTAGCATGGCAAGAGGTGCTGATTCCCCCTTAAAGCTAGTACACTGCATGAGTCTGATATAATGTTTTTTCTTTGAGGCTGTGTATTTGTGCTATCAAATAAGACATAGCTAAATGAACAGCCCTCAAAGAAGGGAGTGGATTAGGCCTCTGGAGATGATGACTAACAAGTTAAAATTACACTTTTTTTCAGTTGGGCTGCAGTGACCTATTTATACAATTTCTTTCTTGCTAGCTAGCTAGCTTTTTTTAACATTACAAGGTGTACCTGGCCTCTCTCATCTCTCTCTAGCTGTCTCCCTGATGTCCTGATCACTCTCTGATCTATCTCTCTATCTGCTGGGTGAATGCTAATATGACATATCCAACCTCTAAAACAAACCATTTATTTTGAAACTTGGCTATGTCAGAGCATTTGATGCGTCAAACATGAAAATGAATGTATATTTGGATATTGGATACATCATGTCTTGATATTAAATTATCCCCTGAAAAGAGGATTGATTTTTAAACTAGCAGGATATATATTGCTTCCTTGAATCTCTAGCATGAAGCTAGACATGAGGGGAGTCTAGCAGAGGTTCTCTATGAAGCAGAAAGAGAGTTGCTCAAGGGCTATGAGTGTTTTCTTTATATTAATAAATTCATCTTTGCGCTTAAGGAAAGAGTTTCTGTCATTCTCTTCCATTATTATGTGACAATAATACATTAATCTTCTATGAGAGATACTTATCCAAGAAATAATATTTAATTAATGTGCAATGAAGGAAGTATAAGTAGAAAGGGTACTTTTAAAGTCATATATATTTAATACATTGGCATAGATATTTCAAAGTCCTTTTTTTCCTTTTGATATCTGGGCCATTTGCATACATACGCACAGAAGCCTACCAATGTCAGCATCTGAAAAAAAATGACAAACAGAGATATACTTTGGGAAAAATAGATCAAGTGTCCATGCATGGTTAGGACTGTGATTTTTTTCTGCTTGAACTTTCCCTGTCACTGTTCACAGATCAACACATAGAAGACATAACACAGTTCTTTGCAATACTCTAGATTCAAATCAGAAGACAGAGAATCCTTCCTCTTGCAGGACAATTCCACTTCAGTGTGCTATTTGGAAATTTGTGGATCTGCTTGCAGAAGCTATGGGTCTGCATCTGGCTGGTTATTACTGTGAATGCTGCATGAATATATTTCAGTGGTTGGCTTACTATCAAAGGAGTCAACAAAGTATTTCTGCAATTTTCTCCTCATTATGTGAACACTGCTTGGGGAAGACATATTTCTTCATTTTCAAATTCTTCAGAAAATATTGGTAAAATATCTGGACTCCTCATCCTTTCCGATTTCAAACAAATAATGATTGCACTGCAAACATGGGAGTACCAAATCTTTCCTCACCTGTATCTCTAGGACATACAGATACATATGTCAATACTGCACCTCAATAAGAAAGCCAATGGCCTTCATTTATGCATGAAGACTTGTAACTTTTAAGAAATTCCAAACCTCACCAAAACAGCAGAAGTGCTCTGTCAGTGAATCAAGGACCAAGAAGACTTAGCATTTTACATTAAATTGCACTTTTGACAGAGAGATCAGGCTTCTTTTGCCCTTTGTCCAAACAAGCATTTTTGGTTTTGTTTATTTTGATTCTCAATGCCAATTGAGCAGATTGTAAAATTCTGACACTAGAATAAAGCATATACTATATACAGGATAAGTTAGATAAAATCTGAACAAGACTAAGCAGCATGTTACCAAGAACTATGATCTGAGTTTTTTCAGAAATTATGAGGCACATTTAGAAAGATAAATTCTCAGATTTGGTCCACTACTGCCTCTGCTTTCCTACAGCCTCTCTATAATCCACCATGCATAGCATTCCCTTATAAGAAGTCCAAAAATTAAGAATAGTCTTACATTCCACTCTGATGCAAGTCTCATACAGGAAGATTTCCATCATCTCTGTTCAATGATGTCGCCTCAGATTTTTCCCAACTTTGTCAACTCCTGAATTGATGCAATATTCCTGAGCATGGCATTTCCTCTGTTTGGGAAACATCAGTAATACAGAAAGCCCTTTTCTTGGTACCACCTACATGCATCAGCTCTGTCCACTGCTTTGCTTATGCTACCTTAAAGAATTTTTAATATACTTAGGAAAACTTCAGTCTTTGCCTTCAAGTTCTTCTGTGGTCTGCTTCCCAGGAATATAAATGGCTAGCTAAAGCTTGTGAATGAAATCTGTAATTACCAGATTCAGTCTTCCAGGATAACATCAGTCAAACCTTCTCTGTGCACAGCAAAGTTTGCTTTAAGGGAAAGGTCAAGGACTTGGAATGGATTCCAACAGCAATTGAGGAACATTCCTGGGTTTATCATCTTTGGCTTCACCGAATTCTGCTGCAAAAGCGAATACATTTCTGTTGTCTGCCTTTCTCTGATGCAAATGTAAGCAATATGCATCTCTAAGAAACCCCTTTATAAAGATTTTAAAATCCTAACAAAACCAAAACTTTAAAAGTCAAACAAACAAAAAAATTCATAACGAAGACAGACAAAGCCAAATGCCCTTATCAAACATGCAATGCACTATTCTATAAAGTTTCTGCTGAGAGGAAGACCAATTTGTGACTATCACTAGTCATGTTTCTTAATGCTTTACTGGAAGGTGATAAGATATGATGATAAGGAGAGCAGTGTAAGAACCTCTGTAGAGCAGAAAGATTTCATTGACTGTGATGTATGTCACTGGTGATAAAAATGAAAATTTTTCATGCTTATAACCACCTCATGATGCTAAGATGAACAGATTATAGGAGTGGCAGGTTCTTCTTTTTGTTACTGGTTAGCTTTCATGAAAACGGTATTAAGGTTGAACTAGTAGTAAGTTTGGTTTTTTCCTCCATGCAAAAGTAATTAAGAAGGCAATGACAAAAGGACAGATATGTCCAGTACTCCTGACTTGAAATAATTAATGTAGAATAGTAACATTTTCAAAAGTGCCTAAATGCTTCAGGCTTTTAAGTATATTTACTCCACATAATACAGTGTGTTAGCAAGACCCCAGAGCTAATAACTAATGAACTAGATCCTGTGTCACCTTGTTGAGAAGCAGAATTAATTAGTCCAGCCATAACAACATACCACCGAGAGTTTTGGCGTCTGCAATCCGTGCTGTGCTAGCACGGAGACATATAAATGAACTGTCTCTGGCAATTTGCTTGCAATGCTCTGTTACAGTGCATAGACATACCTTCAAGCACTCAGACTCGTAACTCTGATTGAAGGAAACTCAGGCTTTTACAGGTATGAAAGTTGCTTTCGAAAATAATACTTGGGCACCTCTGAAAAGATCTATGTCCAAGACACAGTACCTTAGGCAGAAATCCAGGGGCAAGAGGCTACAATCTGAAGTGTGAAGTTTAGTACCAAAAGTAAGATTTGTTGCAAGTTGGATAAAAGAAATTTCAGTGTCTTTTCTGGATAGATGTGGATCATTTCCAAGCCTGATAGAAGTTTCATTACACAATTATCCTTTCAATCTTTCAGTGATCACTGCCTAAAATAGACAAAACAGGCTAGCCAGCTCTTGGTTTAAGTTAGACTCCCTCTGCCTCAGTCCATTTCCACTTTATGAAACTACCAATTTGCATGACCAGAGAGCCTGGTCCATGCATTTTTACATTTATGCCACTGTGGATACAACTGATATTAGATAAATAGTGCAGCAAAATAAAGACGCAGTCAGCAAAAATATGTTAAAAGAATTATTTGTCTTTTGATTCAAATTCACATGGGAGGTAATTAGACAAACACCCCTCCTCCATGTATAGCTGTGGGGAGAGAAACCAATGGAAAAAAAAATCTTCACTTAAAACTGATCTTTTCTCTTTTCCCTTTTCTTCCTGCAAATGGCAAAACTGCATGCATTCAGCACAGTGAAACTTTGAGGGGGAAAAGAGAGAGTCAGACTCCACCCAGCAGAAATTTAATACATTAATATGAAGGTCTGCCAAAACAGATTCTCCTGGTAAAGGGTTTTCCAAGGAATGTTCTTAAACGCTAGTATTATTAGACTGTTACAATCCCTCCCTCTAGCCTCTCCCTCAAAAGGTGTCTCTTTTAATTTCTCAGGCTTCTCATGAAATATCCTTTATATGTGCCGTTCTGATACCACCAACTCAGATTTCTGTAGGTCTTAGCTCTAGGAAGATATTGTTAGCAGTCACTACTCAAACAATTATTGTTAAGAATTTTGCGAAATTTTAGATGTTGTGAGGGCTAAAATATTAGCAGTTACCGTGTATTAAAGCTGCATGGCTGAAAGAGATATAGAAATGATAAGAAAGAGAAAAGTAAGTTAAAGAGATAAGGCTAATGGACATTGAACACCTGAAGAACCGCATGAATTACACATATTCAGAAGGACTCTAAGAGTCTTACACATTACAGGATTTTGAGCCTCCTAGAACTTTTGGAAGAACTAAAAAACCGCAAAAAACAAAAAACCCCCAAAAATCAACATCCTCCTTTTAAGTGTATGAGGAGTCACAACTTGCATTCCCAGTGGTAGCCGCCAATTTTCTTGGCTAGTGTTAAAAAGAAAACTATGCCACATAGCAGTCTCTACACATTTCTTGGAGATGACTGCTAGTTCCACAGTACTAAATCTGAACTTTAACCTGTGGATATTGAAAAGTTCTTACATCTGTGGTTCTAGAGGACTGAAAGACTTATAAGCAACTTTGTGTACACATGCTCATTTGCTCACCATAGCATAATCTACCAGAAAGAAAAAGGAGGAAAAATTGTGGAGTTGAACAAGACCAACAGCAAAAAAACCCCCAACCTCCCCCCCCCAACCAATTCC
>VZTE01002087.1:53062-109872 GCA_013397775.1 Eulacestoma nigropectus | reverse complement strand
CCCCCCTTTATTGGTCCCTTTGGTTTTATCTATGCACAAAATTATACTTTTGTCACTTAATACACACTACAGGGATTTAACAGAAATTGTTTAAATCCTTGTAAAGGTATACATTTCAGTTTTAGGATATCTTATTTCTATTTAGCTGAAACAAAACTGAAACAAAAAGTTAATAACTAACTAACTAACTAACTAATAAATTTACACTTTCCACTATTTTTTTTTCTCACCTGTTTAACTAAACTGCATTAAAATCTGCCTTAGATTTTAAGAGTGTTTTCTTTTGGAATGGGGATAACCCCAACTGAACATCATCAGAATAGAAAGAAAATGCTACAGACACCTTTTTCCACACCATTTTATAATTACCTCACTCTCTCAAAGAAGGTAATGGCCTTGTCTATGGGAACAAAGAGGTCCTAGTACTGTGGCCTATCGTATATTTTCCAGATTGTGGCCTTGGCCACTTAAACTAAGACAGCTGCTCTGCTTAGAATCATAAGCTTAGTTTGCAAATAACCGTTCTCACTTCAGTAAAAAAGTAGTTACAGAAAACAGTTAAAATAATAGTACCTACATATACACATGTAATATTTGAGAAGACAGAAATTTCCTTCACCATAAAAGATACTTTAGCACTTTCCAAGCTAGTCCGCAATGAGAACAATGTTATTTTTTAAAATCCTATCCCTGTTGTTATTGCACATGACATACTGCATTGTACTGTACAGTGTGTGGTGATGAGAAATTCCCTGCTTATTTAATTGTGATCCTTCAATGAATTTGAAAGGGAGCACTTTATTTCTATTTCTTTAATTTGCTAGTTCTTTAGCTGATGATTTTATTAACTCTTGTATTTGAGAACTGATGCTTAACGAAAAAAGGAGAAGAAAAAAAGGCCCTTGGCAGTATTGTGAAGGCCTGGAACTGAATAATGCACTTTAATAATGAGGAATAGAGCTATGGCTTTTGCTGATGGCTGTGACCGGCTCTGTGACCTGATTATGTCGCAGAGTGTCAGCAGCTGAGACACTACAAAAGGGAGCGCATCCCATCAAATCTATCTCCATTGTAATCACTCGCACTGCTGAGAGGCTTGTTAGGAGCAGGGAATCCATCAGGCCTCATTAGCACCGTTTACCATCAAGAAGCTCAAAGAGCAAATGCGTACCCTCTCATCAGAATAATGAGAACCAAAGTACTCCTATTATCTAATTGGATCAACAATGCCTCTCTCTCTATTTAGTTTCCTGTGCTACTTGTGGACTACAACACTCAAAAATTAGTTATTTTTTTGTTAAGTACCAGGGTGGACCTGTGCTTAAGATTTTTCTTACATAGAAGGTTTTCATATCTGAAGAGCAAGGCACGGGCACAATGAAGCCCGAGTTCCTTCAGCGGCATTCTTAGATTATAATGAAGCAATCCCAATTAATTCACTGTTCGATTAAAGTGTGGACAATACAATTACACCATACAGACTTAGATTTTCCTTTTAATCTCCCAGGAAACAGACTATTGCCCTCTTTATCCATACGGAAGTTCATTATGCCAACCCTTATCATGCTATCCTTTTCTTTTACAGTAAAATGTTATTTCGTAACTGCTGAATTAAGTAGTATTTTTCTCCTGTTAGACAACTCCCATCTTTCCAAAAGAGAAACTAAACTTGCTCAGTACCCACAGTTAAAATGTATTTGATCCTGCTGAAGTCAAGGGGTGTATATGAATGCCACTGATGATAATTAAGAAACCATATTCATCAACCTTGCTTTCATATTTCTGTGGCTCATTTCCCTACAAATATTATGAAAACAGCCAAAGCACACATTTCACATACTTAATAAACATAGTAAAACCAACACAAAATTCCTGATTATTTCTTTCCTTTGCAAAATTAGCATAACAAGGAGATATATTGGGTTGTTAAACCTCTGAAGAATCCAAGGGCAGTAATGGCACTAGGGTCCTACTGTAAGGGCATGCTGAAACTGAATAGGTAGACAGTCTCTTTGAAATCTACTGACAGGGTGCAATCTGGCAAACCTGCTGCCCTGGCCTTTAAATTTAAGATATGAAAGCCCGGTGCTGCAAACACTTCCTGGAAAGTGCTGTGGGCAAACAGAATGTAAGCAGTGTTACATGGGCCAATAGCTCTTCATAATATGCCTCTGAAAATGAAAATTTGATTTAGAGTCCTCTACTTGTACTATATCAAATTAATCAGGTTATCTAATAATATTATTTCAATGGATTAGATCTCTTGACTAGGTCTTGGGAAGCTCTGGTATTACAGTTCATATTGCCATCCAAAGCAAAAGAAGAAAAATAAATTAACATGCCAAAACTGTGAATTCAATAATTAAATAAATAACAAACATGTTATATAAATTATTGTTAATATATATGATTTTGTTACTGCAATTGTAAGAACTCCTAGACTACTGGGAATTAAGGCCATGCCATATGTCATTTAAAGGATCATTTCCCTTAAATTTGCCATAGGATCTTGGATTTGACCTATAGCTTAATGTCTCCAGGGATTACTGATCACCATATATTTAGCTAGACAGATGGACATTTACAAGCCCCGAATTTCTGTAACAGAAACAGCATGTAATTACAAAGATTGCACATACAAACATTCTAGTAAGTCATCCAGCTTTATATTTTCAGGAGTGAGGTTTGGGTATCATGCTTGTGATTCCTTGAAAGGGGCAATTTTCAAAGGGCAGATTTTTGACATATGGTGCAAATCTGGCTCTTTAATGACCAAGCAGCTTATTCAGAAATGAAGCATTTCAAATTACTATTCACTTATGCTCCCAATTTTGAAGAAACATCTTTTAGCTCTTGGTTAGGTGCTATAATTCTATCAATTTGAAGGGAGTGTAATTTAATTTATGGAATGTAGTTAAATTATACTAAATAGTCCTGTTTTAAGACAGCCTGAGAAGTGGACTCTAAGTAATATGAGTTTATGCTGAATATTATAAAATTGCGTGTTATATTACACACTTACTATCAATATTTATCTATATTGTGGCAAGTTCTGCAATACTGTTTATAAACCAAGGAACATTTACAAAAAAAGTAATAAAAAGACAACCTTTATTTAAAAGAGCTAGGAAGATAGCTAGATGATGTAAGTTTATCCAGCAATTGAGAAAATTCTTCCTTTCTTTTCTCTTTCTCTGCAACCTGTGGAATTATTGGACTTTACATTATGTCTGGAATAAAAAAGACTCAGCCTGAAGGAAACTTTCATTCAGCGATATCTCCATAGTAGTATTTTTTTTAAAGAAACAATGAATGGTCACACATAGATTATGTTTTCTGTGGAGAACATGTAAAGGAAAAACTATTAAAAAATTAGCCTACATTTGTAACTTCAGTTCTTACGATGAACAGCTTTGGTGTCAAGTGCCTCGTGAGTGGCGGCTGTGAACCATTTCTGGAGCACAGAGGAGGTAGAAACAAGCAGGCTTCTAGGTTGGAGCTGATCTGACTATGAGTTATAGGTATTATAACCAACTTTTCTTCCAAACCAATACCCCATACCTCCAGAAATCTTAATAGGCTTTTGAGAGCCTCCATTTAAAGCTGGCTGCATAAAATGATCCTTTGATGAAAAGGGATTGAAACAAGGGTTAAAGTAGACATTGAAAGGTTATTGTAGAGGGCACATTGTTCATACAATCCTCCTTTAATATGTGTGGTGTGCACCTGCGATAAGATGATTCATTAGATAAGGCCTCACTTTGACAAGCTCCATCGTTCAACCCTCGGGGTAGTGATGGAACAATTCTGCACCCACCCAGTAAATATAACAAGGTCAGCATTTTTTTTTCCTGGGACTTGGATGGTGATATTGAAGCTTAGGAAGCATCTTTGTTTATGTGTCCTGTTAAAAAAAACATGGGGGTCCTAAAAAGTGTTGACTTTTATTTTTTAATGGGCCAAAATAAAAAATCTCAGTCTTGTTCCACCTAACTAACAGAAAATTACCACAAGAAAAGCTGCTCTTCCTTTTTTTTCCTCCTCACTAGTAAACAGTAAGAGTAGAAACTAAACTTTAGATTCACATATCATCTAAGCTGAATCGTTTCCATAAATGTTTTTCAGGGCCTAACAACCACATGAACACTGTGGATATCACTGTATGCCCAATTTGTAGCATTTAGAATAAGGGCATTCAAATTATTCAGTTACCAGTTATATTGACAGATTTGTTGCAGAGAAACAAGACATTGTGTTAATTTTAGTCCTAATAAATGCAATAAAGAATGACAGTGGTCACAATCTGAAAGCCTCTTAAACTGGCTGTATCAAAGGAATTATTTTTATATATATGGATTCAGATGCATATCTTTCTGCATCATACTAAGACTGAAACTGAATTAGTTTGAACAAATAAACAGCTCCAAAATGTAGGCAATGCACAGTCTCTCTCTTAGACACACTAACTCTTAAGCAATGTTCAAGATGCTGTTTGTAAAATTTTCTTTAAACCAAAATAATCTCCCAAATTTGCATTTACAGGCTGGCATATTCATTGCAAATTGCTTAACATAGTTCATAAACAAATGAGGAAGCCACCCAGATAATCCACCCCTGATACTTCATTACAATTTGTTTTCCTTTACTTAAAACATGTAATGCCTTTTAAGAATTAAGTAATACAGAAATGCCACAGAAATGCAAAAAAAGTGAAGCACAGTACCACTTCAGTAAAGGTGTCTGTTATTAGGCGTGTGTAAGTGGAAGAAGATAGCTGGTATGTTTGTTAAGAATCACAGGGTTGCTGGACCTCTAAAATACCATGGCATTGCACTACTGTGATATTTTTAAAGGGCTGAAACAAAATAAAACAAGCCCTTAGCCTTTTCTAGCTTGAAAGTTAGGCACTCTTTCTAAGAGTGCCTAATTTCCTCCTGTTTCTCAGACTTTCCAGTTCTTACCTTGTCTGGCAAATCAATATTTATTTATCTCCAGCATGTGCACTTTCAAATTGCTGTCATACAAGCGGAACTCATTTTTGTCCCAAGATCAGCCTGCCATCAGAATTCACTGTTTGCTCCATCTTCTACTCACCTGTCCTTGTGCATTAGTGACGAGTTGGCCTGTGACCCCCTGAAGACTGGAGAGGGCGTTTCCAAAGGCCTGGGAGTTTGCTATTGAGCCCATGGCTGCCGCTGCTGCAGCTGCTGCTGCTTGACTTGCTAGTGGATTATTAACCAGCTGAAAAAAAAGAAATAAAATATCATGATAAACCCCATGATAAGCATATAATGCTAACTGGATAATATAAAAGTGATAGCACAGTAACATTTATGTTATTTTAATGTTTTTTACCCACTGACTTGCACATAAAAAATGTCTGCTCCTCCAAGAGCTCAAGTTCTGAGAGGTTCTTACTTCTGGGGCTTTGAAAATGAAAAGTTTTAAAAAAGGAGTAGGAAATTCCATGTTAATGTGGAAGAATAAAATTCTCTTTTTTAACCCTATGTTCTCTCACTTTTTTTTTAATCAAGTTATGCTTGATGTGTTTCTTTAGGCTCAATGTGCTAATGCCAGAGGTGTAGCAGACTAGTACTGCTGTAAAGAGCAATCAGTGAAAGACTAGCACTTGATTTGACTGGGAGTGGAATGTTTACCTGGGGATATTCAGAACAGAGACTATTTTACTGATGACCCCAAACATAAGAAAAATCTGCAAATCCTTTTAGTTTTTATCATTAAATAATTGGTCTCAATATCTAAATAAATCACAATACTCAACCTTACTCAACATTGTAAGTAAGGTCAGTAGACATCAACTAAAAATTCAAAATTCATTTGAAAAATACAATACTAAGCAGTATGCTACTTCTCAAATGTGAATGATTAATTCCAGGACTCATAAATTTTCAGGAAATAAATTGTATTGCCTGCTTTAGTCAATTCTGCCTGAATGCTCCATAGAAAGCATAGAGCATGGTCATGGCTTTCACCTTAGGAGACTAGGGGAATTCCACAGAGGAACACTCCTATCAACTCTTGTGCTTATCAAGCATACAAAATGTATGTTCTTTTGTCAGAATCAAAAGTTGTCTTGGACATGGCTTTTCCACTGGATTATTGTGAAGTTTCTATTTTCTTATCCTTTTCTGAGAAAGGACAAGCTTTGGACCAAGCACACAGGGATAACAATATAAAAAAAACCATTGGGAACCATCAACACTAGGACAGTTCTCTTGAGAGCAATCAAACTGAGTTCAAGAGGCTGAAAATATATTTTAGAGTGTCTTTGCCTCCTAAGAATCATTGCATTACAGCAGAACTTGCAAAATACACATTAGCAGGGTAGAGCAACCAGAAGTTTGAGGGACAAAACAGTCTAGGGACATTTTTTCTGAGACTAAAATGAAAATGCTAGAGCTAACTGAGAAAAGCTTTATGTTTGAGCTGAAATTAGTAGGAGTTCTAAGTCCTTAGATGATGAGTAAATTATCAATCCTTTAGAAATGGAGACTTACAAGCTGCAGTAAGAGATGTACTCCGTAGACAGGCTCTGCTTCAAAACAGGTTATAAAAAATTAATCAGTGATTAGTAGATGTTTTAAGCATGTTACAGATATGAGTAGTGTGTATGTTATAGACGTTTAGAAGCTCATCAATAGAAGATGTCAGATATGGTTATAATCTATGCTTATAGGAAACCTACTTGTCTGTTGGACATTGCAAAATCTACAATTGATTGGTCATACATTAAAACATCTATTAATCATTCATTAGCCCCTCATGAAGTATTTATAAATGCAACCTTGATATAAAGTGTTGTTTAAAGGGGTGCCTTGAGCATATCCAATGCCTCTAGAAATTGTAAAGTAAATAACTAAATAAAGATTAGTAGTGATGCCAGACAGAAAAGATGACATTGTTCCTAGGAAATATTTTGATTTGGAAAAAAATGTTATATGAATTTCTAAAAGTGGCTCACAGCACCCCATGGCAAGAAAATCAAGCAGGAATATAACACAACAGGGGAAAACTGCAATGCATGCTTGATTAGCAGTCCTGATGAGCTGAGCTGTGAAGAGAACTGAGACCAGCACAATGACCAAGGCGAAGCTCAGTCCCTGAATGCAAGACTACAAAAAATTCCACTGACTGCACAAAGGGTGGGTGCAAAGGTAGCTGATACACTCCTCAGTGGTTTGGGTGGTGGTGCCTGAGCACGGCCATGCAATGCCAGAGAACAATATATATAAACTGGTCAGTTTTCTGCTCAAAACAGTGACATTTCTTTATTGTCCCCATCAGAAGCTGGCAAACTCTGCCTTTTTTTCACAGCATTTCATTGGCAGTGCTGGGACTTGAAGTAATTCCCTTATAGCTATAAATACTTGGAGAAGAAAGGCGCAGCAGCAAGAGTGTAAGACTTTCAGAAAAGGCCTTCTACCATCTTATTAGCAACCCACAAATTACTGAACCTCTGATCCTGCAGCATCTGACTGCAGGTATAAAAGATAATCTTTGGAGAGTTATCCAACATCAGCTAATAAATTACACTGGCTGCTATATTCAGGGCTTTGGAGGCATGTAAGAACAGCTGCTTGGAAAGCATAAATAAGCTTGTGAATCTGGAAACTACAAAGGGTTAAAACCTTCTAAAAATCAGACTATCACCTTCTAGAATCTCTTTTCCATTTTTCTTGCACCAGTTTTCAAAAAATATACATTTTCAAATACAACAATAAAATTTAATTACAACAAACCCTGGAGACACTCAGGATTGCTTTTAGTTGCTTCACAAAGATAAGCTACTTATTAAAAATGATGGCAGAGACTGTGATATGCATAGGTACCCTGCATAGTACCATGTTCCAGGAAAAAATACAGTGAATGGGCCAAATCGCAGGGTAAGAGACTTCAAAGTGCATATGAAACTATCCCTATCTATTCATAAGTCTGATTAAAAAGGAGAGGATGCATTTTTCTTTGAGTGCGTTGGGTAGCTGTTGACGGCAAGTTACTCTCTATTCAATTGACCCCTTTTATATTGTGGGCAAACTGGGAATGGAGAAATACATCTCATTTCATTACGTCTGGACATCAAGATAACACATCAAATCTTCCTTTATTTAAAAAATTAAATCTCTAACTTGAGAGGTTTATGCAATTTCTTAGTGAAGCTTGGATCCCTAAGAATACATGCTGGAAATATCAGAAATACATTGTGCAAAATCCCACAAAGGGCTCTTCCCATTTTGTTTCTGTATTTAAATAATGATTTAATTTGGAAGGCTGAGATATTTGGAGCTGTCGATTCCAGTGACCAAATCTCTTCTCCCACTCAAAACACCAGCCATAACAGTCAGCAGTAGAAACCTTTGTTTAAAGTGACAGACCAGCCCGCTCAATGATGCCTCTGCTAATGACATGATTATATGAGGAAGCAAACTTTATGAGGAAGAGTCTTCTAATAACTGAGGAGGTTAAGTACATTTTTCTGAATTCCCAAAGCTGATCTTTTAAAGGCAAAGCATATGGAAATTGTCTACTTTAAGTCAGTAAAAGCAGAAGACATTCCAGTGCAGCAAACAAAATTCACACAAGTAAAACTAATCTGAGAAATTATGGTGGATGAAAGAGGCACTACTTACAAGATCCTTAAACTGTGCCATGTGAAGTGAGAGTTTCTACAGTTAAGAGATAGTCTTCAAAAAAACCAATCTGAAGAAAAATGTGTTAGAGTCAATGCTGCAAGCAGCTTTCTTTAGAGCCACGAATACTTTTTTATTTTGGAATAACACAATCTTCCTCTTTATTTTGAAAACTAACTTAGTATTTCATTGAACTTGCTGTGAGAAACTGATCAAGCATTCATCTATCGTTGAATACAAGATCAGATTTGATAACCTACACAGTAATTTTACTTTTCTCTGTAAAAGGTATGTCCTACTAAACTTTCAGTCTCCTGGTCAAATCAAAGAGCCAGTTTTACTCATTACAATATCATTCAGTCAACAAATATAAAGAAAAAACCAAACAGTTTCACTAGTGAACAGTCAAGATATTTCAGGATGCCAGAGCATCACATGAAAAAATGGGCCTGTAACCTGAAAGGTAAAGTCAGTTTATGCAGTGCCAGTACATAGGTCTTTTGTGTTTTCTAAAGCACTTGTGGAGGAGGCTGAGTAAAGACATGCTGCTGTCTGAATCCAGTAATAGAGAATGGAAGGAGTTATTGCCGAGTAAGTTCAGGCATAACTTCATTTTACAAAATAGTATTAGTGTTTTTCAGAAAGACTGTTAAAAAATCACATTTCTGGATATCTCCTAGAGATGAAATTAGTGTAGAAAAGTATTACATTTGATTAGAGACCAACAGATCCTCAGTCTCTTACGTTCTCTGACAAACTCTTCTGTAGGGAGCATCACACTACTAGATTAGCTGCTGAGATTATTTGCTTAAACCAGTGCTTTTCAAGGGAAAACAAATATCTCTAACCGCTGAGAAGAATTCAGCAATGGCTCTCAGTTAGAAAAACATGACATTTTTCTTTTCTATCCATAATGAGTGAAAACTGATCACAGAAATGAAATTTTTATCAGCATGGCATGTGCTTTTGTAGGAATTTTTAGACAAGAATCTATCTGAATTTTATTGTGTTTAGCTGATGAAAGAATTACAGGTTAAAATATAGCTGGATTTATTCCCATTTTTTCTAAGTGGCTCATGAGACAGATTCTGAGTAGTAATCACTGGACCTTAAGGAAAAAGACTCTTTTATACTGAGCACAGGCTCCTGAGGATATTCTGATACCTTCTTTGTTGCTGTGACTAGCATTATCATGTGTATTGGGTGTAGATGGAAAGGTTTTGGTAGTAGAGGAGCTGCAGAGGAGGAGAATAAAAAAACTGGAGTGAACAAAACAAAGGGAACAGCAAGGTCAGAGAAAGGAGAAGGAGGTGTTCCACAGCACTGAAGCCCTTGGAGGACCCTACACTAGGCAAATGGATATTTCCTGATAAGAACCGTGATCTGTGGAGAGCCCATGCAGGAGCAGGGGAAGAGTGTGAAGAGAAAGGAGAAAGAGAGGGGAACTATTAAGGACTGACTACAGCTCCCCACTGAGGGTGGGTAGAGAAGTCAAGCGTGAAGGAGTGAAGTTAAGTCTGGGAGAGTGGGGAGAAAAGTTGTTTTAATACTTGTCTTTGTTTATCACTTAATTGGCACTATATTAAAGTTAATTATCTCCAAGCTGAATCTGTTTTGGCCTCAAGACTGATTGGTAAGCAGTCCATCTTGACCCATGAACTTTCTCACCTTGCTTCTTCTCTCATCCCACTGAAGCAGTGAGTGAGTGGCTGGGTGGGCGTTGCTAACCCACCACACCATTGCATGACAGTAACTGGAAACTCTATCTAGCAACAACAATACTCACGTGTTTTCAATGCCTTGACAACATAGAAGCAGAGCATTCCAACCTAGATACCCATATGCTTGGTTTCTAAACATGAGTGAATTGAAACAGAAGTGCATTTTCCCCGAGAGTGCCCATTATCTCTTCTGGCAAATTCTTTACATAGTATTAATGTTTATATTCCTAATTGTTTTCAATATGCATATATACCTAGTATCAGTTGATAGCTTCCTGAACTTACATAAAATCTGATGGTCCCTGAAGGAATTAAAAAAAAAGACACTGGGAAACCTGCTTCAATTGAATCCTGTGAAAGCACCTAGATACCACAGCAATAAGTACCAAACAGATGCTCATTTTCATCAACAAGATCACCTCTTACCACTTATATAGAGTTGTGGGTGACTGAGCTCTGTCAATTTAATTTATTTTTAGGCTTTTAAGTAAAAATAAGTCAAATTTTGAAACATCCTGTGGCCATGCAGATCCCAAGAAAGTTAAGAGTGAGTACACAGGTAACATAAACCAAAAGATGTTAATTTCATCCAAAGAGGGGCTAGGAGCAAACATTTTGGAAACTCTGTCTGGTTTTGCACTTATCAGTTAGATTTTTTTTTTTAATGTTGATCTTCCCCTGCTTCTCTCCCTCCCTTTTTGTTTACATAATAGGATAATTACAACATTTAACTTTTGTAAATGAACATCAGGGTAAAATGTCTAATAAAATGACTGTCATAGAGCCTAATTATGCATAACTATTTGAAAACATGCCCAGCAGGCAAATCTCAAATTATGAAAAATAAATTAAATCTGTCAGCGTTTGGTTTTTGTACATTGTTGTGATATGATCAACCTACAAAGTGCACAATGTAGTTATAATATCCAGACCCATCCAACAATGTCTGGTTATCTCAAAACTGCACAGGTCTATATTTGGGAATGGTTGTAGATGGTAAGAGTTCCAAATAGGCTGCTTAGACAGACATTTTAGTATATGCACATACATCAGAAATTATGTACAACATACAAAGTAGAGACAAGGATATTGAAATATCTGAAAGCACCGACTTGACAGAGACACTTAAAATATCTGGTTCTCACAGATACTTAGTCTGCTCATTATATACATTTATTGTGGTTGAACTATTTGCTGTCTAAATCTATGCTGAATTTTCTATGAGAAATAAGTACTGATAGTGGTATCACTGATGCGACATGACCTGATTCAATGTAAAGCGACGCGACCTGAGGTGATTGGAAGTACGCAGTGCTCATGTAAGCCTTGATACGACAAGGATAGAAAAGGATGCACAAAATTTCTCACAATATCTTTGTAAACAAGGTGCTGCTGGTCAAATTTGAACCAGTCTGAAAAACTACAATAACAATTTGCAAAATAAAAAGGGTATATTTCTTATAGAGCCATGGCAAAGCAAATAAAGAGCAGACATCATTCCCAGGTCTCTTGGACCAAACTACTGGAGACATGAATAATGAAGAACACATCAGGGCACAGGCTAAGAGTTAGCAGACAACACCCCAGCCACTTTCATTTCTGCTCTATTAGTGACAGATAGAAAAGAGAGGAGAGGAAACTAGAAGAAAGGGATGCTCGTTGGGTCTAATCCTACAACATAAACCAAACTCAAGTTGCCAGCGTATCTGAGGCTGGGTCTTATATGCTTACAAAAATAAAG
This sequence comes from Eulacestoma nigropectus, assembly GCA_013397775.1. Taxonomy (NCBI): domain Eukaryota; kingdom Metazoa; phylum Chordata; class Aves; order Passeriformes; genus Eulacestoma; species Eulacestoma nigropectus. The sequence continues at coordinate 97,762 of VZTE01002087.1, read as the reverse complement.
AGTAAATATATTTAAATATATTTAATATCTTTAAATACAAATAACTACAAAATGCAGATGACTGACGCCTTCAGCAGCAGGTCAGTACTTACAGACTGACCCTAGACTCCTGTCTTGTAGGTTCCTGAATGTCCACATTTATAACTTACAAGTTTGAAATGTTCCAGACCTATTTAAGCTAGCACACAGTGAACAAGATTTCAGTTAAACCGAGGCATCTTGGTTTTGTCTGATTAACTTGGTTTTTTTTTGATTTTGCCTGAGTTACTTTTACGTTTACGTAGTCTTTAAAATATATAAAAGTGTTTACTTCCTGCATGATGCATATGTACTGTAAACAAAAAACATCTAACTTAAATTTGGCATCTGTAATAATCACAAATTGTATTGGTACTAATAAAAGAGGAATGAGTACTGAAAAAGTTATCTATATTCTCTAATTTTCTGAAGTTACTATATGTTGCAAGAATGAAAGCAAAAATGCACCTTCTAAACTTTTTGAAAGGGGCTGCAACACAGTTCATTTTACATTGATTAGTTTCTTGGTTCCTGTGTTTGTCTATTTTAGAATGATTTATCTGGCTTCTAAAAGATGCTTTCCCTACAAGAAAAACGGTTACTTCAGGGCTCCCTCACTGCTAAAAACCCAAACTCTTATCAAAAGGAAATTGCCATCTATCGTCTCGGATAACAGCCCAGCACTTGGGTCTGAGTGATCTAGCCTCTGTAGAAAGTGTGTCAACCGTGAGACACACCAAATTAATCTCCCTAATCTAAAACATTTATTTGTCTTTAATTTGAATTTGTGGATGGCATGTGCACATGTAAATATGACCATTTGCATATATAAATGTTAAAAATGCAATGTGAGGTCACACCATGTTAATATGATGCTTCATGTTAAGTATTTGAGAAAATATTTCTGAAAGTCTTGTTCTACAATACAATATGCAGTCTTAGTATATATGCCTGGAACTGTTTATTCAAATATTCGTATTAAAAATCAAACTTCTAGGTACAGACCTTCTCTTTTGCCCTTTGAAGAATAAATCCTACTTAATACTTAGGGACACATTGTTAACTAAGAACATATATAAAGCTTCTTTAAAAATTCTATGTCAGCTGCTCTGCAAAGAGCCTAATTTTTGAAGCCGGAAATACATCTGGATACTTTGATTTATTTGTAATGTAATAGCATCACCAAATAGTTTTGCTTTCATGTAAGCTAAGTGCTTACCTTGAATTTTCATTGACTTGAATGTGAACAAGATCAGATCTAAAACTGCAGCTATGTGGAATATTTTTCTTTTCACTACTTTCAGCTCCAAACTGGACCTTACCAGACACACTGATGTAATACAAAGTTGGAGAACAATACAAATGGCTCCTGAGTGCAGTAGAAAGATTCCTGTCAAAGATACAGGTCAGTCTGAAATCTGCATCTGGTTCTTAATACAGGCATCTAGAAAGCTGGAAGGACTTAATTCTCTGTGTTTGCATCAGTTGATCCCAAAGTCAAAATGACATAAACACCATAATTGATAACATATTTGAGAAGTTCTTTCTCTGTTTTCCAGGTTTCGTGAAGAACATATGAGATACCAAATCAGTTGAGGCACTGATTTTTAATTAGACATTTGAGTTTTGCTGAAATCTCAGTATATAAAATGAGATTTGAGAAGTATGAATAAAGTTGAAGAAAACATTCAAGTTGAAAGCCTTGACATCAAACAACATTTCCAATAAAATAAATATGTGAGTGATAGCCACTGAAACAAGTAAGCTGAGTCAAAGTCTATGAAAGGGAAGAAAGCATGTAAAAAAGGATGTTGGAGATCCCTCAGCAGGATACTATCAATATTTTCCTTGGGCATTCTTTTTTTTACTTTAATACAGTTCTGAATGCCCAGTGATGGACTGGAAGTGTGACTTTGTTTGACTCTTTTCTGTCTGTCAATGAGAAGGTTACTGCTGCTACTCCTTTTCTAAAACAGAGCCATGGACACCTCTGAGCCTCCTCGCACGACCACTATGTGAGCATAGTGCATCTCAGATGGTAGCAACCCTCTGCTACATTCATATTTGGATAGCTTACTTTGAGGGTAAACATACTGGAAGACACTAGATAGCACAAGACTGACTACGGCAATTTAAAGCCACTGTTTATAATACATATATACACCCAGTGTCGTCCTTTTTCACCAGCAGTCCTACTCTGTAGATGAAGTTACATGTAAATTGGTAATAGTTGTATATTTAACATACTGAAAATTGTGCCCACAATGCAGATCCTGTAGAAGGAGAAAGGGAGAAGGGTTAATATGCAGCCAGATATCTAACATATGTTACATGTGGAGCCACATGTGTAACTTTCCCACAGAGAACATTGTCTCCTCCCAGGCCCTTCTATCTCATTTGCTGTCATCAGGAAACCTGGTCCCAAAAATGAAGTGCAAGTCCTGCCCCAGAAGCAGCGTAGCCTGATGCCAGCAGCGTGGGGCTGGGCTGTGCTCAGCATCAGCTGGGCGATTCCAGATGTAATTTTGTTAATGTTCTTCTAAGAGGTATAGAGAACGTTTTAAATGTACCAACTGCCTTGAAGGCTTTCCAAATTTGTTTGTTTGGTTTTTGCTTTTTTGCTTTGTTTTCATAATCCATCCACGTCTCACCTTTCTTGTGATTCCTCCCTGGCTTTTTCTTTTTTAAAGTGGGTATATTTTTTTTTTGCTGCGAGAGACTTCCTTTCTGCTTTTACCTATTTGACTCCTTTTCTCTGATCTCTTATCTCCAGTATCGGCTACTTTGCTCATGTCACTCTGAATCTGGTCACAATAGGTTTTCTGCATGGGAGTTCACACTGAGCTGCAAAAGAAGCAGTAAATCTACTGTAGCTGTAATGCTGCCACATTAATTCCTAATCAATTTCAAAGCTGTATTTGAAACTCATATATTTCACCTCAGCAAAATCAAAACAACGTCAAGTTGCCAACAGCAAGTGAAACTTGAAAATATAATTAAAAACATATAGGCTAGGAATGTATTGTTTCTGAGGTCTTTGCAATTGTCACTGTGCTAGGCACTATAAATTGATGGCAAGAGGGTATATGAAACTGAGATCCTCTTATAACAAAAGCATAGCTCCATATTGCTTGAGGTAACAGAAGAACTCTCAGATGAATGTGAGTGACGACTGCAAGTATAAACTGTATAATTTTTTTTTTTCCTGCAAGGATCAGTTCCAAATTTGTTAAAATCTGATGCTGAAATCCTGCAAAGACTGCTTAGTTAGCCTCCATGTAGTCCTAATGCAGTCCTGGGTAAATGTGAGAGAGTTTGTGCTAGTGTGTTCTTGTGACTGTGATTCTTCTATTTCATAGATATAGTGGGGGTGTGATCTTATGCTCCATGTTATACATGTCATTACATAAAATCACACACAAACATTAACTTATGCCTATGGTAATATTACTTTATTTTAAAGAACAGACATAGCAAAGTTTAGCTCCTATCATCCTCTTTTTTTTTTTTTTTAATTTTTTTGCGTGGAGACAATGTCAAAAATAATGCCTAGGTTATTACTCAATATCTACTGTCTGGATGCATAGCCTGGGGAAAGTCTAATTACCATTTAAAATAAATAATTTCCTCCATATTTATTATCAATGGAAATCTACTCATCGACATTCAGCCAAGGAATTCTGCTATATGGGCAAAAATATGTACTATCTTTCAACAGCAGCTCAGCTTACAACCTGAATGACTGTAGCTTTTTCATTAAATTCATTATTGCCTTATTGTACCTAGAGTCTTGTTCTTCCATAAGGCACTGTCAATAGACAGAGAGATGAATTTCTTCATGTTCTAAGTATTTTCTACTTTTATCTGTTGACCAGATTCACAAAATATTTATGGGCCCTGTAGCAATTCTTGTGCTTTACAAAACAAGGGATTATTTTGGTGCTAAAAATAACATAAGTTCTTGGTCTGATTCTGATTTCTCTCTACCAGAATATAAATCTGATGTAATTTTAATGAGGTCAGGGGAGTTGCAATTAGTTAAAGCAGAGAAACTCCTGTCAGAATCAGTCCCTTCAATTTCTTATGGGCTTCAAGTCTACAATAAGGGGGAGTAGGAATGATTCTTTCACTTGAAATACTAGTATTGGCTAATCACACTGGTATTTTATCTAAATCAAACAGTCTCATCAAAGGCCTGGGGTTTTTTTCTTTTTCTTTTCTTTTCTTTTCTTTTCTTTTCTTTTCTTTTCTTTTCTTTTCTTTTCTTTTCTTTTCTTTTCTTTTCTTTTCTTTTCTTTTCTTTTCTTTTCTTTTCTTTTCTTTTCTTTTCTTTTCTTTTCTTTTCTTTTCTTTTCTTTTCTTTTCTTTTCTTTTCTTTTCTTTTCTTTTCTTTTCTTTTCTTTTCTTTTCTTTTCTTTTCTTTTCTTTTCTTTTCTTTTCTTTTCTTTTCTTTTCTTTTCTTTTCTTTTCTTTTCTTTTCTTTTCTTTTCTTTTCTTTTCTTTTCTTTTCTTTTCTTTTCTTTTCTTTTCTTTTCTTTTCTTTTCTTTTCTTTTCTTTTCTTTTCTNCCTTTCCTTTCCTTTGTATTTATGCCTCTTTAAACTAGGGAAGCATTGAAGTCAGAAGTCAAAACATTTACACCTACAACTGTGAAACTAATGGATTTTCCTGTTTGCAGACTGAAAAATTTCCCTGAAACACCCTATTCACCCCCTTAAAAACAACCAAACAAAAAAACCCAATAACAAAACACAGTCCAGGCAGACCTGGAGTGGAAAAAAATGGAAAATAAATAAATTTCAGGTCACTTGAAACATTTAGTTCAGACCAAAATGGTTTCCTAAAACTAAATGCAAAACAGATCACCCTCACAGATGGGTGTTATATAAATTGAGTGGAAAGTCTTGACTTCAAAAAATTGTTCATATATGCCTTTTCTTAATCTCATCCATTTTGGATTGGGAAGAACATATACATCTACCTAACTATTTGCCAAAATATACCTTTGGAAATGGTGAACTATGCAGACCTCTTTGCAGTCACTGGTAGCGGAAGGTGCTACTGGTAATTGTATCAGTAAAAGGGATAAGTCAAGGGTCAGAAATGTTTTTGCAGACAACCTAGTCCGACAGTACTGCTGTTCCAATGTACCTCCAACATGTCAGAAACTGTGATGAACTCAGCCCGAGTGCAATTAAGGCAGAACTCTTTCACTATGCCGATCATATTCGTAATACTTGTACAGGCAATAAAGCAAATGCTACTTCCAAAATATAAGGTATGTGCTGTTTGCTTTCCAAACTTAAAGCTGAATATATCCCCTTGAAAAAGAAATTTCACAGAAGGCACTCACATATTAGAAACCATGTCAGTAGAAGAAAGATGAGCAGAAAAGGGATGGCCTAGTTTTAAGTATGTATTAACTGAACACAAAACAAGGGTGCACTTATTCTGTGTTGAATTGTGTCCTCTTTCAACAATGGGAATTGGCAGGCAGGTAAAAATCCTCCTAGTTTCACCTCAAAGAGACAGACAAGGACTACAACATGCAGAAGACCTGGTGATCATCAGCCACCTAGAAGAGGCAAACAAGCTCAATAATCTAAACTCAACCAGAAATTGCTACTTTTGCAGGGGTCAAGGAACCAGTTTTTCAGTTGTAGCTGCAAGAAAGCAATCTGAGTGTGCTAAACAGGAATTTCCTTTCTTTTTCCTGAAGACTACGAGACCGCTGAGAATTGCAGGTTGCTAAGACATCTGAACCAAGATCTTCAGGGAGAGGGGGACAAAGGTCCATTTGCCGTGTTCACCTATACTCAAGGTTTCCCTGGCATTTCCAGCTGTGAATCCTGTTCTAGGGAATATCAGAAGGCTTCTTTCCCCCACTGGTCTGGCAAAGACCTAATTTAAAGCAGATTTACCTGATATACGGCTAGAACACCAAAATATTTCCTTTTATTTCAAGAAAATTACATTCCTTATTTAAATCAATGTCTGTGAAATCAGATCTCTCTCTTTGTTCCTAATAGTCATCCAAAAATAATGTTGCTCTTAAGAGCCATTGATGCAACAGGTGGAGTCCCACAGAGGTCAGTGTAATTGCACCAGTTCAGACCAAGGTAGAATTTAGTGCATTGATGCTGGCATGTGAAAAATAAATCAGAAACTTTATGGATATTAAAAACAGTGTTAAAACAGGGTGTTTTATACAGTAATTATAAGGTTATTTCTCAGTAATTCAATCTACCAAGGACAAAAATATATCTTTTATTGCTGCCTATGATGGTAATAATTCTCCCTGGCATCTGTAAAAGCAACAATAGCTTTTCATTGATTTTGCTTAAAAGGAAAGTTCAGGGTTAGAAAATAAGTATTTCATGTGGAAACAAGAAAAAGTTTCCCAAGTATATATGATGGAAATAATAATAATTAAGTTTGAGAAGGAAGGAAGGAAGTCTTGTGATTGGGTCATTGGGTAGAGATCTAAAAACCTCACCAGGGGTCCAATTCTTCCACATATTTCCATTTCTTTAATTTCCTGTCTGAAAAATAAAATAAATAATAAAATTCTCTTTCTTTCACATTGTTTGCTTGTTTTCTCATTAGATAATACATCTGAAAGTCCACCAAGACTGGATTACATATGCACACACACCAAACTACAGCAAGATCAAAGATAAAACAAATGTTCTTATTTCAGGTTAAATCTGCATATGGAATACATTTTTCTGTTTACTACACACTATGTAGTGATTTATGTATTTACCTAGTATTTTTAGCCACTGCCATAATATATATCCAGGTAATATTAATAGAGGCCAAAAAATTCCTCCAAGGTACAGAAATCAATGAACATCTAAGTCACTAGCAAAGCTGTTCACAAAATGTAGGTTTTTATCTAAGAAGCAGGCAAATGGTAAAAAAAAAGAGGCTGTTTCAAAGTGAAGACTGACTTTACATAGGAAAATGGTAAATCCAGGAGAGCATATGACATAAGTCTGGATTTGCTGCTCTTTATAAGTAAACTGGTTCAAGTTTGTTGGTTTACATTATCAGAGCACCCTGCATAAAAGAAAGCCTTATCTTAGCTCTGAAGTTGTGATCTGGTAACATATATATTATTTAGAAAATACTAATTTTATAATTAATGTTTCAGACACTTTTCATAAGATAAACCAATCCCAAAGCTTGACACTGCAGTTGTAGGGAAATTCTCAATGCATCTGTCCTGGAAGGGATGTCTCCTCCACAGAAGACAGGGTTCAGCACTCCTTCCCCCACCAATATGAAAGGAATTTCTTGGATGAAAGTGAAAAAACTATTTATTTAACAAGCAGAGTGCCAGCACAGGGCACAGGAAAAATATGAGTAATGTCAGATAATAAATCCCCTCGATGTGGAGAAAGATGGTGGATTCAGAGTTCCCTCTGTTGCTGGCTCAGCCCCTCCCAAGGTCCGAGGCCAGGATGCGGCGTCCCCGCAGCCTCCCTGCCGGCCCACGGCGTCCGATGATCTGGTTCTTGGATCACAGCTGGGCCGAACAGTTCCAGAAGAGGAAGAAGAAGTTACCGGGGGATTTCGGTCTGCTGGTATGGGAAAATTTCTTGCCTCAGCTAACAGGCTAGCTAAAAGCAGGAAGGTGCTCCCCCGGCTCTGCAGCGGCGAGAACGCAGGGGAGTGTGTGTGAGTCCTTGAACACAAACTGCGCTGAAGAATTCTCCTGGCTTCTCCCCCCCTCTCCTGGACCCAGCTTAAAGCTGCGGGACCCATAAAGCAGACGATAGGGGAATACAGTATTATCGTAAAATCATCCCAAGACAGCATCCTAGCATTCCCTCTGGTTTTCTGTTTATTCACACTCTTGTAGTAAATGTCACATATGATACCTTGTTTTTATCATGTCCTATTTTAAAATGAATGACTAAAATAAAAAGTTTTAAAAAATGCTAACCTGAGCTCTAGACCTAATGGTCTATCTTATTAAGCAGAAAAAACGACTCACTTGTATAAATTACCATCATCTCTAGCTGTTAAACATCATAAAATCAGGGAAGAAAACTGTATGTCGAACTACAAGAGCTGTACTACAGAGTACTTACAGGCCCTTTGTTTATGATTAGCACTAACTGGCCCCCAGTTGGTGGATAGAGATGAGTAGCCATGCATGCAAGGCCTCATTGACTCATCTGTACAAGTGGCTGCTATGGAAAAGAAGGGTTGTTGGTACCGTGGGCAGCACTATGGAGCTCTTGTCCTGCATCTTGTTTGGGACACAGATGGTTTTGCCTTCAGTTGGAGCTGCCTTCATGGCAGCCAGCTCCCTAAATAACTGGCAGTGTTGTGAGGATGGCTCTTGTCCCAGAAGGGATGGCTCTACTTGGCCTAATTTAATTCTTGGCCTAATTTGTTTCTTGTTTGGTAGGGTTTTGGTAGGGTTTTTTGTGTGCCTTCTGAGCAGATACTACAATCTGCAATCCTACACTCCTTCAGGGTATTCCCACTACCCAAGATCTACTTTTGCTTCCTTGCCACAACTTGTTCTTTGCTCAGGGAAAGAAGTTGGAGAGTCATCAGAAAGCATATACTATTGCATGCTATCCCATAGTCTGAGTACAGAATGCATTTGAATCTTTGAAATATATTACTTAGTCAGAACCAAAACTGGAGGTGGTGCCTTACTCAGGGGAACTCAACAGAAGATGTAAGGGCAACTCAAGTAAAGAATCTTCTCTCACAGCTGAGATTAATGTCTAGTGCTTACTATCTATTCTTTAAAAGTGTCCTGCATTGGATGTGTAGCAATAAAGGCAGTGGGAAAAATGTGCATAATCAAATTATTCTTGGGCTACCCTTTGCCTCAAAAAGGAGGTAAAAGTGTGGAAAAATCTCGTAGAGCTGGAGGCCTGGTCTTTGCTTACACCAATGCAAGAATCGTAAAAGTCAAACACTAACGCTATAAATTTGGAAACTTAAAGTAAAAATTGATGGACAAATAATCAAATTAGAGTATTACAGAACAAAACTGCAGCAATAAAAAGAAAGGAATGCCATGACAATGTGGTACATGGAACACCTGCATTTGCCAAATCTGTATAAAAACCTCCTTGAAGTCAAATTACAAAAGACAACAGGCATAAAAGGAAAAAAAGAATATAAAAAGAACTGAAAAGCAATCACAGGTGAGTCGGTTGCCTTCAGTATGCTTTTCAGAGACCTGGAATTCCATGACTCTTGAGTGTGTGTGCATGTGTATTACTGTATATAAGTGTCCCAGTCTGAGATAAATTTGGAAGAATGTCTGAAATGAACGTCCTCTGATAGAAGGCAGGTTTCAGCCTCCCCTCCCCCACCAGGTTCGGGAAAAAAAAATTCCCCAGAGGAAAGTGAAAAAAAAGTTATTTATTTAACAAGCAGGGGGCAAACAAACACGAAAAAAAAAAAAAAAGAATAATGTTAAATAATATAACCTCTCACTGTGAATAAAACCTGGGTAGTTTCAGAGTTCTTTATAGGTGATGGCTCTGCTCTCTCTGGAGCTGGGGTGCAGCTGGGGCCCCTCCCCGGGCCAGGGTGTATGACGTCCCAGTGATGTTCTGGTGTTGCCGAACAGTCCAGAAGAGGAGAAGAAGAAGAAGCCAAAGTCCCAGGAACCTCATTGCTTTAGCTAATGAACAAGAAGCTAGCTAAAAAAGCAAGAGCATGCAACTCTCTTCCCAGCTGCAGAGAACCAAGAGCTGAGGAGAAGTGAGCAAGTTATCTGTGTTTTTGAACACAGCTGCTGAAGAAATTCCACTGCCTCCCCCCCCCCCACCTCGAGTCTGCCTCAGACCCGCCAAGACAAGCGTCATGTGCTCACAATGGTAGAAGCCACCACGGGATGGCTGCAGACCTACCCTGTGCCTCACGCTACCACCCAGAACACCATCCTGGGCCTTGAAAAGCAGGTCCTTTGGAGCCATGGTACCCCCTAAAGAACTGAGTCTGACAATGGGACTCATTTCAAGAACAGCCTTATCAACACCTGGGTTAGGGAACATGGTATTGAACGGGTGTACCATATCCCTTACCATGCACCAGCTGCAGGCAAAGTGGAACGGTGCAATGGACTGTTAAAAACCACCTGGAAGGCACTGGGTGGGGGATCTTTCAAGACTGGGAGCAGCATTTAGCAAAGGCCACCTGGTTAGTTAACACCCGAGGTTCCACCAACAGAGCTGGTCCACCCCAATCTGAGCCCCTGCATACAGTAGATGGAGATAAGGTCCCAGCAGTGCATGTCAGAGGTCTGTTACAGAAGACTGTTTGGATGACTTCGCCTCAAGTACAGACAAACCCATTCATGGGACAATAAGAAATATGCAAGAGAAAATGTATGAAACACAAGATTGCTCCATAAATTTTAATGAATAAATAGCAGTCTACTATGGACTACCAGCTAATTTAGGTGATAGGCTATATCAAAGCAAAACCAAGAAATATGTCATGTATACATTTTGGAATATCCTCATTGCCCAAGCAGAACACAATTAAAAAAATGTGTATAGAGGTTAATCTCACCAAAGATAAATAAAATTAAAGGTCTTTAATTTTATTTACAGAAGCAAAACACTGTTGAGGTAATAAAAGAAATAACTAATTCTAACATACTAACACAAGAGTTCTGAAACATAACCATTGGAATCACAAGAATGACTATTGAAATAATTATATTAAATCAGACACATGACACACAACACACCATCAACCCACTAAATTCTAGATTAGGAATAGAAGAGAGAAGACTATAGGTAAATCAAAACACTTATGTATTTCTGTCATCTTTTCTGCATGTCATGAAGCCTATACAGCAGTCCTGCTGTGCAGAAGATCTAGGAGAAGAGATGATAGGCATATATAAGTCACTGCATGAGAGATGAGCCTTTAATCTACTTGTGATGATCTTCAAAACACGAAATCTTTTTGACTAGTGTTCTTTTTAGTTTACAAAACAGCGTCACAACTATTCTGATTTAACTTAGATTAGTTTAGGAGAATAAGACTTGCAGTAATGCTCCTCTCAAGCCCATATTCTGACAAAGCTGTAAAAATAGCCTGTGCCATAAAACAGTTAGCCCATGCTGCAGCCACACTTTTATCTTCTTCCTGCCTATTTGGGGAATACACAAATACCTACGACCTGACACTGAAGTTACAAAGCCTCCATCATCTCTACAAGTGGTAAAGGGAAACAGGTGGTCTTGGGGGTAATCCAGACTCTAAAAGAGAAGACCCTTTTCTGAGCTGTCTTCCAGCAAGGAGTCTTTTTTCACTGACCATGGAAGGCATCTGAAGATATGTTTAAGTGGCTTGGTTGGGTGGCATGTACCAAAGGCACATAACAAAGGCATGCATCTTGTACAAAGACACATTGCAAATGGAGTTTTGCAGCTTTACTAGTTTTTGGACACACTGCACACCAAATCCCACTGCCTGTCTTTGGGTATGTCTATACATTACTTAGTGATTTAGATTTGAGCAGAGAGGTAAGAAACCTGCATTAAGGGCCTACCTCTGAATGTTAACTATACAGGACTGTACAGTCTAGGTCCCAAATGACACGTTTAAGTCAAGTGATCATTAAGTTAAATGACAGCATAACTATCTCTGCATCTAAAGCAGAATGATAGATTCAGGACCTTGCAGCTCCTATCTTTGGGAACCTGTGACAAGTCTCTGAGCACGTACACTGACTCCTTGTAATGAAAGCAAACTGTAAAGAGCAGCAATGAGGAAATGTTTGCACAGGCTACAAAAACTATTGGCTGTGCTAATATGGTATTCCCCTTCTCTGTAGTTTTAATTCATTCTAGTTATCCTGAGTACAGCAATAAGGAACACAGACCTCTGCCCGAGCTTCAGTACTGCCACACAGTTCTGTATCACACAGGACAAGCCCAAGACCCAAGGCACAGAAAATGTGCTGTTCTGCTTAAATTATGCTTCCCTTTAACCACCTGCTCATTTCTCATGAACAATGAAGGTGCTGTCCCAAAAGCAATCCATTTATAAGGAAAGTGTTAGTAATTTTAACAAAATTTTAACTGTTTTTAACAAAAGACTACATTGACCTCTAATAAAATAATTAAAAATTGGCTCTTAGATTATTCCTTAGTCATTGTTCTTCACTGAGTAACCCTGGTTGGTTGTGATCCTGTCTGTGAGTTTTGTCTGGGATGAAGTTAATTTTCTTCACAGTAGATAGCATGGGACTGTGTTTTGGATTTGTGCTGAAACAGTATTGATAACACAGGGATGTTTTAGTTATTGCTGAGCAGTGCTTGCACAGAACCAAGGCCTTTTGTCTGTCTCACACTGCCTCACCAGGAAGGGGACTGGGAGTGCACAAGAAGCTGGAGGGGCACACAGCTGGGACTGCAACTGACGAAAGGGATATCCCAGTACCCTATGGCATCATGCTCAGCAATAAAAGGTGTGGGAAGAAGGAGGAAGAGGAGATATTCAGAGTGATGATGTTTGTCTTCCAAAGTCACCTTTACTTGTAATGGAGCCCAGCTTTACTGGGGATGGCTGAGCACCTCTCTGGCCATGGGAAGCAGTGAATTAATTGTTTGTTTTGCCTTACTTGTGCTCACAGCTTTTGCTTTACCTACTATGTCTTTATTTCAACCCACAAGCTTTTTCACCTTTACTCTTCGTTTATTTCCCCCATTCCACTGTGGGGTTGAGTGAGTGGCTGTGTGGGGCTGGAGTTAAATCACAACATCCTGCTTTCTACAGCTGTTGTATTTTGCAATACTACATTGCAAGAGAAGTCATAAAAATTCCTGGTGTGCACACCACCTAACTCACTTTGCCTTGGCTTTTAAGTTTTACTCACGGAAAAAAAAAATTCATCTCCTACAAAGAATTTATACCCATTATGGCAATTATTACTAACCATAGGATGACAATTGCTTAATCTTCTTATCAAAAACTTTTAAAGAAGGGTCAATAATCTCTCTGTGAGTTCATAAAATGCTCAAAAACAAACCAAAAAAAGTAATTCATATAAATCAGCTGATGCAGATCAAATCACATTCCATTTCAGAGAGAATACAAAATAATCCTGCAATCTTTTGAATGTTGCTTTAATGTAGACTCCTTTCAAGAACTTTAGAAACTAGCATTTGAACCATATTAGCCTGTAGAACATTATAAACAGCTTATTTTAGACAGAAATCACATCACTTCTAAAATGGGTTCACGTATTTACCAGCAATCAAATAGGGTGGACCAAGTGAATAACACAGTGGAAGTTTTCCCCTAAGGTTTCATCTTTTCTTAGAGGATTAAGGTCCAGAAACTCAATTTTTTCAGCTAATATATTATCTTTAAAGGGTAGTCTCTTGCTAGTTGGCTCATCATCATGCCAAATCCTAGCACTTTAAAATACATCTATTTGATAGCTAGAAATTATTGGCCAGAAAAGAAAACAACATCCACCTGCAATTAATCAAAAAAAGATGATTTTTTTTCCCATCATTACTTTCTCACTAAAAAAAAAAAAAAAAAAAAAAAAATTAAAAAANAAAAAAAAAAAAGATTCAAATACTCTATATTAGAAAAGGAATTTGCTTTATTGTAGTGTTGTGAAAAATCCATTAATCAAACTGAAAGGTAAAGAAATTGCATTTTTACTTTTGTAATGTTTTAATACAAGATTCTTCTATTGAGAAACATAGCTTAGGACACTATTTCTCAGAGATTGATCCTTCCTTACAAACTCAGAAAATCTTGATTCTAGTTCTGTGCCTGTCAGGCTCCCTAAGTGACCTTGGACAAGCTAGTTAATCTCTTGCTAACTCATTTCTCCATCTGTAAAGTGGAGATAATCGTAATTCCTTTGTCTTGCTTGTCTGCTAAGACAATGTGTTTGGGAATAGGAAATGTCACAGACTGTGCTCATACTTCATGCAGCCCAGTGGCCTTAGCCTGTCCTTCTAGATCCTTTCCTAACACCCACTCCTACCCTGCATCTTTTTTATCAATTTCATCTTTGTTTTGCAGGAGCAGAGGGAGCTCTGAACTGCTCTAGGATGGTAAAAGTGAACAGCCAGCCCACCTGCTGATTGCTGTGATTTGATTCTGACACTCCAGTAAGGCACTATGTCATGGAGGGTAGGCAAAATTACTGTTCTAAAATACAGACTGACTAAGGTGTAAGAGAAGACTGGATATGGAAATATCTTCGAAAAAGGTAGTTTTTAAAGCTGTCCTTTCCTTAGTTTTTTTAATCAGTATTACTTTAAAGCATACTCAGCCAAGCTGGGACAATAATTCATGCTTAATACATTTATTTAATGTATTTTTATTTTCAGAGTTGTCTGTATTGGTAAAAAGGAACTATGCATATTTCAAAAAGACTACATTAATGGCAGAATGGAAAAGGCAGCAGACGATAAATTTTCCTTGACAGCTGGAAGAGGAATAAGTGCTGTCAGTTTCACTAGAGATTCAGAAATCTCCAAAAGCCCCTACAAGTAGAGTGGGGGACTGAGAGCAAGTCTGGCTGTTGATGAACAGCTGCAAGTAATGCTACCCCATGCTTTATACTTTACTCCTTTTCACCAAAGCTAAGGACCCTATAAATCCCCATTTCAGCAGACTGGTACCCTGTTGTTTTCTGGAAAGGCCTTCTTTTCTCTTTCCTTAGTGGCTTCATGGTCCTGGGCTCTCTGGAAGGAATTAATGAAGAAAAAGCAAGGAGAATTACTGGTACAGCAGCTAGGCCCAGTATGAGAGTCCAGAGGGTGGAGGACTGGACCTCCATCCAGCTTGGCTGGATGTAAAGGAAATTGGGGTGGAGGAAATGTACTGAGAATGGGACCCTCTTAACAAAAAGGTGAGGGGTAGGATTTAGCTCTACAAGGGCATTCTGCCTGCAAAATTATGGCAGGGTGAGGGGCAAGCTGGCACTATGTATCTATGGCACACATGCTTGGGCACTTCTGTGTAGCACTTGCTTGTTCTGCTTCTGTGTCATTAATTCTGGTCAGCAGTAGGAGGGAGAAAAAAACCTTAAAATAATTGCTATGAACATCATTTGCATTCAGGAGATCGCAGGCTAAAGGTTATACTGAGGTTTTCTGTCGACATGTAGAGCAAGAGCAGCAAAGTCCTGGCTCTCCACAGCTACTGGCAGCACTCAACTGCTTCCTGCAGGCTAGAACCAGGAATGAGCATTGTTTTCAATATTTATATAATGCTTTTATTTCTCCTATATTTAGATCTTGGTTTTAGTTTCACTAACTGCTCCTGCAGACAATTTCTAGAATTTGAATGAATTCCTAGCAGCCACAGGGAGTGTGTAGACTGAGCCTGTGGGGCCTGTGGGATGCAGGATACAGTACTCCTCATCCTCAGTTCGGCAGCCTGGTGAGATTTAGCTTCCACCACTTGCCAGTGGCAGACAGAACATACACAGCCCCTTTGTGCCATTCATGTATTTGGGACCCCACATACACACTTCTCATTACAGCAGCATATCCATAAGCTTTTCAATTTTGAAGAAGATGGCTCCAAGTTGGCTATGACATCGATAATTGATGTACCCTAGTAGCTGCAGGCAACTTCTCCACAAGCAGTGGAGATCTTCCATCTTAGATGTTTTTGTCCCTTTCTTAGTAAGCCCACTGCTTTGAGACTGGCTGATCAGTTTTCTCATATTTAGACTGTTACATACAGAAGTACTAGTGTTCCTTCGTAACACACCAGGGAGAGACATCAGGAGGTAGAACAACTTTCATTCTTACTGGGATGTGTTCACCCAGTGATTTGTCACTGCTACCTTAGAGAGAGAAAAACAAACACAAAACTGCCACGCGTATAATCCAAGTCCCAAAGCACTTGGTGTGGAGACACTAATGCTATTTTTAAAGTTGGAGTGTATCTTGTCTTGCGTGCCCAATTTAATACAAATGTACACTTTCCTTCTCTGGTCAAATAAGAAATGCTTGAGGGAGTACCTCTTTCAGTAAGGCCTGCCAGTGCCAGACACTGATTTACCAGTCATGGAAACACTCTTGTGTTTCCAGCGTCAAATCTTGCCTTACTCTGTGAAAGGCTTCTCAATGTCATCTGTCAGGGAAGGCTCTGAATGTGATGCTGTGCCAAGAGCTCTACTGATGTTTCTCATGTGCAGAGTGTTTAAGAGAAACTCAAGGATGAAAACAAGTCACAGTCATAAAGTTTTAGTTGTGCTATGAAGACAAACTTCCCAAAATTCACAGTCACTAAGATCAATCTCATTTACACTGCTTTCGTACTATATATTGCACTTGACCTTCTACAGAGTGAGATCTGATTGACCCTAGCATGATGTGTTAGACCTAGTGTTTGATTCAGGACTAGACAAAAGTATGATGTTATCAGTAGAAAAAGAAAGATCACATTTGCAATCACTTTACAATGAATACTGATGAATATTGAACATATTTAATTCATGTGCTGTCCTTTTATGAGGCCTTCGTAAAAGTTAGGTATAAACGGAAGTATGAATCAAACATTGGGGCACTGCAAATAGGGAACAAAGCAGGGCATTGCTAATTAACACAAAAGGAAAGAAGTGTTTCAGACTATCAGTCTATTTCCTGCAACTAATTTAAGCAAAGGCATTATCTGAGCTCTGTTTTATCAAGCATTGTTTGACATCTCTGGTTTTCTCTATCATAACACTCTATAACCTCATTCTTAGATCTTATAGTGTTCCTAGGAACACACAAAGTGTTTGTCCAGTCTTATTTGAAGACTAAGAAAGAGGGTTTCCTGAAAAAAACTTAAATCCAAGTGTGCAGACGGTCTTGACACTTTGCTCCTTCCTCCTGTGTGTTCTCCTTTCCTAGAAAGTAAGAGACAGCAGATCTGTCTTGATCCACTCAGATTCTGCTTTAGTTTATTTCTGTTCATTTTAGGGGCCACATGAATCCAATCTTTCTTACTCACGATAATCAAATACAGAGCAAAGGGAATACACAGAGAAAGCACCACTGGCTAAAAAATAGTCTGTTGAGAGCTTCAAGAAATATCTGCCTTAAAAGATCAGAAGAGAAATGCAAGCATGAGTACCAAATAGTTTAATATAAAATTAGAAAAAAAGCATCTAAATTAAGCTTACTGTAATGCTCCGTATCAATGCAAAGGAAATATTCCTTGCAATTTCAAGGATTTTCCCCCCTATTGACCTTGTTCGTAATCGATGAGCTGCAGGCATACAGGTATTTCTGAGCAATGGAGCAGACCAGAAAAAAATCTCCTGTTAGTATCATAGCATGCCACTAACATTGATGGCTTAAAAAAATTCAAATGGAGGCTCTGGTGGCCCCACTAATTGCAATCAATGAGATATTGCACTCTTAGTGTTAGAGCATGATCATGGAATTTAATATTCCTTGACTTTGCTCCCCATATTATGGGCTATTGACAGGGAATCAAAGCAATGTCCTAACATCATGGCTATAACATACAAATATTAACAAGGAATATGGCACTCCAACCTAATGGAATATGTCCACTATTTCAGGCCTTTCAGATACAGTAAGAGTGGAGGAGTACAGTCAAACTCTTGAAAGTTTACAGAGTATTATGCAACCTTCTTCCAGAAATAGCATGAAACCATTTATTTCTCCACAGTAAAAGGAGGTGAAAACCTGCCTCCTACATGATATTTTGTCATTTTCATAGCCTGTTCTAGCTATAATAATGCCAGAAATAAGGCAAAACACTTGGAAGTTATAAATTCCCTGAAACTACCACTCAGCTTCCACACGTGAGCGATTTGCAGCCAGAGATTTGATTCAATTTGTCTTCTGTTTGAAATGCTTTCACCTCTGCCCCTTTCCAGGAATTCCAGATATTTTACTAGCACAGATGCCAGTGGTGGAGAGGTCTACACCGTAATCAGGAGCAGGTGGAATCCTATCCAAGCCCATCTAGTTCATGCCAATGCCACCATGAAGGTGCAGCAGTATGGACTTCAGTGTAAGCTGTGCCTGAGATCCTGCGTGTTTACTTGGGTGGCTCATTGCCTTTGATGACCTGCCATAGCATCTTCACTCTTCCTGGCACTGAAGCTTGCTCCACGAATCCTTGCTTTGTTTTATTGACACCTCTGCAGTTCTACTTCTGGATCTGCAGGGCAGACCTAGCCTGGACCACCTTGCATTGTTAGAGGTCTCAGATTCCACAGGGAAAGAGGTTTATTCTGAAACACCTAGAAAGAACAAGCAACTCATATTTCTAGACAGATGTGCTGCTGTTAAAGACTTCAGATATAGCACTTACTTGCTTTGCACATAACTGCAGAATTTTCTTATGCCATCCCCAAGAGATGATCAGCACTGTAGAGCTGTAGCACCAGACTCACAAGGAAAGCACTCTGCAGATGTATGTTCACTTTGAGAATTCCCTATCTACCTGGCTGGTAACGAATCTTAAATTTTCTCGAGATCATTGCTCATCACCTGAACAGATACTGAAGAGTAAATGAAAATAGCCATCCATTGAAAAAAAAAAATCACTTAATGGCTGAAACAAAATGCCATCACTGCTGTGATAACAGAAGGTTTAAAGTGCATTACTGTCACTTCTCTATACACTTAAGGGCTGGCTACTGGGTCAGATGGTGCAGCAGTCCATGTAATCTCCTGAATGGAAAAAAATTAGGCTCAAAGTGCCAAATAGACGCCCACAACATAATATCAGGTAAAACAAACACATACCTCCTATCCCCCCTCACCAAATGTTAGAGAAATAGAGAGAAATTCCAGTCATTTCTCATTACTGTGAAGGTCAGCCTAGCTGGGAAAATTGTTTCTGCTTTACAATTCCCCAAACTGTAGAAAGCAGTTAGAGTTCTGGACAAAAACTAATGTTGCATTCAAAGGGAAAAGAGGCTGATATGGCATTGCTGCAGTAATAAGAGAATTTTTTACTCTTTCCACTTCCCTGTGAACCTAATCAACTGTGACATGAGAAAATATACTGAGCTCACCCAGCCAGAATCTGACTGCCACCTGAAAATGTCCTCAATATTCCACTGTTTGGGAGTTTACAATGATCCTTCCGACATCAATTTTGTACATGTACATCAAAATGCCATTAGAAATGCTTACAAACACGTCCTGCTCACAGGCTTCCACTCAGACTCCAATCGAAGCCAGGCTGTAAAGACTCCCCAGTGGTTGACTAAAGGTTTCTTTCGATTACTCATATGAAAGCATTTGGTTATGGAAAGGCATCTTGGGGGAGCCTGGGGGATCTAAAGATCTCCCCCCTGACCTCCCTTGTAAGTGCACTTGAATGTCATTAGAAGCAACATATATCGAAGGTACTGTAAAACTTGCCTTTAACATTTAATTAATATCTGTTGACTTACCACGTTTCTTCATTCTCCTTGAGGTTCAACAAATAAGCCACACCTTCCAAAAGTTGCAAGTATGTGGCAGGGAGTAGGAAGGTGTACTGAAAGGAGAGAATGAGAACCCATGGTCTGTTTCTACTGTTGCACTCAGTTACACGGATGGGTATGTTCCAGCCTTCATATACATGAACTATTGAGTGTAAACACCACATACATGATGGAGCTGTAAATTAATTTAGCTTTCATAAATGCTTGGCATATTTAATGCATTATTTACTTCATCACTTTTATTATTTCTCAGTGATGAAAAGCTGAATAAATCTAATGCAACTGAAAAAAAATATTATCCCATTCTTCTTTTGTTCTAATATTTACAGGAAATATTACAGGTGGTTGACATATAAATTGAGCAGTTGACTGACTTTAATAACCATGTGATCAATAAGAAGTGATATTTTTACAACCTAAGTTCAATTTTTAAAGGGCCAGGGGTCATGGATCTTTATCAAAACAATAACTAGAAAAAAATAGAACTTTATTTTCAGAACTTGTAATTCCTCTTATTTTAAAGTCTGTATTGACCTAATATCATTAAAAGTCAAATTTTGCTCATAAAGTTTCAATCCTATTGGAGCTAACATTTTGATATTTAGGGATTTATTTTAGCTGTACTTTCTGGAAGAATTTCAATGTTTCCTTATATTAGAATTAGTGTTGAGTAATAGAATGTCACTTATTACCTACATTGAAGATTATTCCTTTTGCTTGGAAGATACCAATTATTTTTTAAAAATTGCAATCAATCTGTGTCATATATATGTTCCCTATGTATCTTATCTTTCTGAATCAATCATCTTTCCCCCTTAAAGTAGGTTAGGAAATGTCTTTTCAGTTTTTATGATTATAAAATGAAAATCAGCCAGATGCAGTCCAAACACCAGGTAGTCATCATAGGAAAAGGAGTGCTCATGTTATGCTAAAGTGGCAACTCTTCCATGCAAACAACTGACGGAATATCATGTAACCTATACAATCAGTGTCTCTTCTCCCAAGAGAGAACAAAGACAAACCAGTCCTAGTTTACATCTGGAGTATTTACACAGCTCCTTGTGGGCTTACAGACATTTTTCATTAAAATTTGCAGCAGACAATTCTCAAACAGAAAAGATGTTATACATAGCAACTTAGTCTTGTAACATTTCTCTGCCACTGTTTAGAATTGTTTCCTTAGTAAAGTTACCATGCACGCTGGGACAAATAGGAGGATAAGTTGTTTTTCTGGCCTGATGAACAGAGAACTATTTCTATTTCAAGATGGAAAAGTAAAAGCCCTCAAGCATGTATTATTCTGCAAAATCACGGCATTCACAAGCATGTGGAGGCCCTAGTTGAAGCCTCATGTCTGAATCAGGTGCAGTGAAAAGCTTGAACCTGAGGCTAAGATACTATTTTATGAGATGATTTAACTAGATGCCATGAATAGATTTGCTTTTCAGTGAATCTACAGTTCTCAACAAAAAAAAAAAGAAAAAGAAGTCTTGAGTTGTCCAGCTGTTAAAAGAATGCTAGGAATTTTGCAAAGGAACAAGTTATAGGAAAATGAGAGTGGTTATTTCCCTGACGAATATAAACCTCAGCTCTTAAGATAAATCTCATTTGCTCAGTGCTGGACCATCTTACTGGTATGACTGACTTTATTTCACAGGGAAAACCCATATCTGTCAGAAGTGGGAAGTGTACTGATCTTTTCTTTGTCCTCCTCAGGTCATTATGCCATTTCTTGAAGCGCTGAAGAACCCCATGGAAATTTAAAAATAGCACCCTAATGTGAAGTTTATATTCTATCCTTGGATTAATTTACAATATTTTGTTACAATTATTTTTTCAAACAGTCTTTAAAATACGTGTTGGAAAAATTTGTAACACTATTATTCTTTCCATTGGAATTGAAACTTTTTAAAAAGCGGTGGGCATTTTGATTGTGTTTAATAAGTGTCTCCTTCCATAACTTCTCAAAGAAAGTGTTTTGGTAGTATTGAAATTTCCCAGTTTTAAGCTCTTTATTTTGAATCAAATTTCTCAAATGGCATGGGGTTCATGTGCATATGATAAAGCAACATGAAGGAAAACAGATTTAACAGTTTTATTTTATGCACGCAAATTTTTCTCAGTTGCCTTGTTTTTATTGTTTTCTTTTTCTGGTTTGAAGTCAAGTATTTGTAGAGATGATGGAATATCCTTGGGTCTGATTTTTGCCTAATCCTTGTAATAAGACTTTCTCCTGTAAAGAAATTACAAAATCAACATCCACAAATTTCAGTACCTATTGCTGAGATTCTCTCTGAAAAGAAGGCAACTTTTTTGGACAGTCCTGGAAAGCAGAGCAGATCTGGTTGACCTTCAAACTTGCAAGTGAGGCTATAACCTGGACTGTGATCTTACATTTTATGGTTTGGAGTAAAGGATATTGTTAGTCTACAGAATCAGATTAAGACTTTCAAAATCACACATTGAAGATGAGTTTTGCATGTCCTTATTGATTTATGAAGGAACATGGGATGATCTACACTAGTGCTGAGCATTTTTAAGCCCTGTTTAGGTTGATGGTTGTCAAGGAATATAAAGCCAGACATCTGGGAGACATGCTACATTTCACTAGGTGGTTTGAGGTTTCTTTGTAGGTTTTCCATATATATGAATGCTATACAAGTCATGGTTACAATGAAATAACTGCATGGTACTTCGTGAAAAATGGCAGTAATGACTTTTTCATAAGTAATAGCCACACCAAAGACATTTCAGATATATATGCTGACATTTCTAACCATTATCCTCATTTTTATTTTGTGAATAATTGCTGTTTCTGTATGGGACTGCTTCTTTTTCTCCTGACTCCATTCCGCTTTCGACTCGCAGACCCCTCAGATAAACATCCCAGGGATATCTTCTCCATATTCCAAGACACGAGGTAGTTTAATGATTTGTGAAAGCATCTGTTTCAGCCCTTAAATAATTTACACCATTCTATGTTTTCATCAGAAAACTGTGGTAAATGTCCCTTCTAGAAATAACAGGTAAATTGTTCTTGTAACTTGCACTTTATATAACACTACATTCAAAAATAAACAAACAAAAAAGGAATCATCACCTGCTTGATAGGATCACTAATCTTTGGGAGACACAGTAATCTCTGTAGAAGAAAAGAATCAGGCTCTTTTACTAACAGGCAAACTAAAACTTATTACTATGGTTCAGCCAGCTATGTACGAACAACAAACAAACAAACAAACAAATATAAAAAGGCAGATTTTTACCTGCCCACCTCTCTTACGTATTTGGGCTGCTCTCATGACCCATGAGCAATGACATACCCCAGGGCAAAGCAAATGTGCAGTTGCCTTCAAAGCCTTTTATTTTTCTTTTAGTTGCTCACCTGGTGTCTTGATAGAAACTTCCTATGTGTCAGACCTGGCTCAGAGACCATCAGTTGCATAGCTTTGATCTAAACACGCTTTACTGCCTTGTTGGACCCCTGTACACTGACTGTCTACACACAAAGTTTTGTACTTTTCCTACTATTTTCCTAAGTGTGTTTTTACCAACATAATCCTTAGTATCATTAAACTAATGTAAATACGAATTGCTTAGAGGACTTACAAAGTCCTTTTTATAAATTAAAGTCCTTCACGCTGATATATTAATATACCCATCTGTAAAGTTATATATTTAAGAGATCGGTAACTCAGATAAACACAGGGTATTGCATGAACCAGGCTGGCTTGGGCTGACCTTAGTCTGAATTTTGGCATTTGCAAATTGTCAGTTTCCTGTGATAAAACCTATAGACATAAGCAAGGCTTTTCTAAGAAATGCAGAGGTTAAAATCTGTATCTTTATTCCTTTGAGGGCTAAATAATAATTTCTACAGTTCATATCAATGGTAGTGACTCAGCCCTTCTGAAAATTAGATCAATGCTTATTCAGGAGACTAGCATTAGACTTTTTCATGGTATTATTTAATTTTAACTTGTCTACACTCCTTTAGTCCAAAGGCAAATAGAATATAATTACACTAGGATAGGAAAAATTAGATAATGTTGTAGGCAGCCTTACATTCAAAAATCCCTTTTGTCACTTTCCCTCAATAACTCTGTCAGTGACATACTATTGTATGTCTCAGTCATAATCAAGTGAGATGAAGATTATTCCAAAAAGTAAATGCCTGAGGAAACAACAGGAGGTACACATCAACACAAAGGATGCAATGGCCCACAGCGCATGTACTACAGCAAAGGTATTCATTGGCTCGCTATCATAACCACTGGGTTTAAGCCTCTTTTCACAGATTTCAAAGGATGTTTTAAATTAGCTTGAATTGTTGTATGATCAGATTTGATTAAAAGATGGTTTCTGCTGGACCTCAGCATGCTGAATAGTGCTAACTTTGGAAACACTGTAATGAAAAGAAAATGAATGGGAATAGGAACACATTCGGTGTTCTAGCATTTCCTCATTCTTCTGAACCCTTGATGTAGCCAAATATCTTTACATCCACTTCTAAACAAGATTAAGGTTACAATAACTCAAAGGTGTATGATGAGCATATTTAACCAGTGCAATAGTTTACCACAAACTTAAAACACTGCACCAAGATGATACAGACCTTTAATTAAATCAGTCCTCTACAACAAAATGGTGGTTATGCTGAGTTCATTTCTGTATATGCATAAGCCCTCCATAAATACTTTACTAAATATTTGTTTCATGGCATGGATTTAAGCTTCAGAAGCTTCCCTCTGTTTTTGAAAAATTAATGTGAATATTTTGGAAAAAAGAAAAAGAAAGTAAAACACACACAGGCCACTCAAATTCTGACTATCCAGCCCCCGGAATTGTTCTTATACATCTGTAGTTAACTGTGTTAGCACCTCTTAGCTGTTTTCCATTGCCTACACATTACTGATGTTGCTACAGATTAAGACTGAGTTTTAAAGCTGTTTCTATCACTAGTGAGTGCTTGTTCTCAACATTTTAAAGTGAAGATGTGAACAAACCTTTGAAAAGTGACTGACTACTTCAATGCCAATATATTTTGCATGTAAAATATAAAAATCTCTGTGTGTTTCATTTGAAATCTGATAAATATTTATTATCAATGCTGTTTGCTTTTAATCTGTTCAGGATATCATTCCTCCAGCTCCTTAGTACTTAAACAAAAATGGCATTTACATTACAATATTGCTTGCCAACAATCTCATTTTCTGGTTTAGTCAGCAGCCTTCATGCTTGATTAGTCTTTAATTATACAAATACCTACATATTAAAAAAGTTTTCTTTTTTCCATACTTTGAGCATGTAATTATTTTCTCTTGCATGCAATAACCTTTAATTTTAGGATTAAGCAACTGATTCTCTTTAGTATGGATGGATTTTTTCAAGTGTTAAAGCAAATTTGGGTATTGTATTACGAGTAGGAAAATTAACTTTAGGAAAACCTTTCATTAGTGCATTTGACAGCACACTGAGCAGCTGTCAGAAACTTCAAAATATTCAATACACTTGAAAAAAAAATGGATACCAATTCTATGTCCTCTGAAGTCAACAGCAATACTACTCTGAATTCACTACTCTCAGCAAGAGAGTGACGGGGGCTATGTGATTCCTCCTTTGAATATTCCTTGCTTTTGTAGTATTAGTGTTGCAGCAGTACCTAGAAGCCCAATGCAAGATCAAGGCCTCATTGCATTATACCAAAAACTGTAAAGGTTTTCAGTATAAAGTGATCAAACAATGGTGGGAGAATCAACAAAGGAACAGAAAGGCAAAGTGACATCCCAGACAGTGACAGACCTGGGACTGCAGTCTCATGCTTCTGACTCCAACAACATATTTACCAGAGCACTTTGCTTCCTGATGGGAATTATTTGTCAAAAGTGAATTCACTAAGCAAAGGCATAATTTGATAATGAGATTAGAGGTAAATATGCAGATTTTATATGGCAGTAAAAGAATTCCCTTCCCTTCTTTTCCTGCAGTTTTCACTCATGAGAGCATGGACTGCCAAGTTTGGGTCTACAGGATTGACATATGTTATCGCTACACCTGCTTTTACATTTGAAGTACCAGTGATTTCCCCCTAGACATACTCTTTGAATGTCTATGGGGAAAACATCAAGGATTTTTAGAATGGCTTGGTTTTCTCAAGATCTGTTTATTTTTATATTTGTTTTACATGAACTGAAAATTCTGTCAGACACATTTTGATTGCATGGAGAACAAGTTTCAGAGTCAGAAGACAGCTAAAAAAACCCAAACAAGGCAGCTACAATTCTATAAAGCTGGAGAGGCAGAAGAGCAGGAAGTCTTCATAACAGGATGTTGAGCTTGCTTCTGTCTCATTTGAGTGCTATGAGAAACCTTCTGCCTACTTCCCTTGTAATGGAGTTAGGTCTTGTTATAAAGTAAAAAGTTGCAGACACAGAAGTAGGATGGACATGCACCCAGCAACTTATTCCAGAATGGTGATCAGTGATAAAATTTCAGTCTTTTACAATGCTGATGCTGGGGTTTTTTCCTCTGTCTTTTCCAGTAGAACAGACCAGTAGGAATAAAGGCACTGTGAGTAACAAAGACATTTTTTCTCCCTTTTCCTCCTCCCAACATGTTCCTTTTCTTCCCTAAGATCAGGCCCTGTCCTTGAGGAATTCTACACTGATGGAAATGCACCCTCAGATGAATCTTGGGAATGAGACTGACTCCTCCTTACTTGCTCCTTCCTAGATCTTGATCCCAGTACAGCCCTAGTCCTCATCATCTGCCTCACCTGCCTCATAGCCCATGGAGCACTCTCACTGGCAGCTGTACTTGTCACTTTGTGAGGTGTCCCCAGGTTCCTGGGAAAAGGCCAAGAGATCAGCCCTCTACAATTTTCTGTCCTGTTCCAGCTGGAGCCATCAGTCCACAAGGATACCCAAACTGGGACAAGAGCAGTAAGAGACAAAGACAGCACTCCAGCTGGATTTGGCTCTCGAGAAGGTTGAAAACAGAGTTATAGGGTTACTATGGTGAAAATCATGAGTGCATTAGCAACTAACAATTTTTATATCACTTATTATCACATTCATTCAGAATCATCTTTTGATACCAAATTACTGGCCATCTCTAGCAAAGAGCACTCTCCTGTAATGTTTCTGGGCCTATATTTTAGGGTTTTCTTTACAGCATCAGTATTTTTGCAAAAAGACTATGATCCTCCCAAATCTGAGTGCTTCCCCAATGCTTTTTACAAGCATGTAAGTATTTCTTAATAGTTATACAAAGACATTGCAGATGTGATTGCTGCTTTAAAAAATCTCATCTCCTTTAAGAACCAAAATGCACCATCATGATTCCTTTAGCAAAAGGAATTCCTAGCAATATATGAAGTGCTGTTTCCATATGTCAGTTTTTGTCTTCTGGAAACTCAGCTTTACCTTCTAGTCTCTTTCACAAGCATAACCTAACTTGATTCTCCAACTGGAATCCTCACAGGATATTAGGTCATGTCTAAGCTATCTGAAATAAGTCAAGTTCCCATCCTGTGGGAAATTATTGGAAATTATTGTAATTTACCATGCAATTTCTGATGCAAATGAAGATGAAAAATGGAATACTGAAATGTCACAGCAAAAAATCTTGCATTTGAAAATGAATTCTAGCAGATTTCAAATCATCACCATGAATTAAAATATTTTAAATTTCTTTTGTTTAGCCAATATTTTTTAGGCAATTCAGTATAATAATTTTTTTATATACATATTAAGCTGATTTTAAACAAAAGGCATTAAACTTAAAGCCTTAGTTATTTCAATTTACCGGGCCTAAAATAGAAAATTAAAATGAAATTTTGGGCAGAGGAGAAACTAACTTTATAGAATTGCAAAATTGTTGGAAAAGAAAAACCACTTAGAAAATTCATGAGTAGTCTAAGGTATTGCAGCATCAAAATAAAAATTGTGTGTATTTCAGAGGCAAGACCTTTTTTTTCTGAGACTCATAGTGGCCATCTATCCTTTCTTGTTCTCCTTACTTCATTTCCTTTCTCAGCTGGTGGCAAACTTCTTTATTTCTTGAGTTTGTTCTGGATCAGCAGCAAAAAATACAGTGGTGCTACAAGACAAGTTGTCCTACAAACCTTTCAAACCTTGATGGTGGAACAAATACTAGAAGAATTGTAGAAGGCTTCTCTTCCAGATGAAAGTGATATTCTGGGGCTCCTTAAGACCCACAACCCATCACCTATTAACATGGATTCAACTGGTGATTTGTATATTACAAACAAAAAGGTTACAATATAGAGTATGATGAGTACAAAATTTTAAAATAAATTTTCGGATCATCATAGCTACAAATCATCAAGTCTCATTGTTGATTTCCTACTTGCTAGGAAGGTCTGTTGGTTTTGCATGGCCAGGTTTTTGGTAAATGGGGGGCCACAGAGGTGGCTTCTGGGAGAAGCTTCTAGAAGCTTCCACCATGTCCGGCAGAGCCAATCCTTGATGGGTGTGAAGATGGACATGCCACTGGCCAAGGCTGGGCCAATTAGAAACGATGGTAATGCCTCTGT
Organism: Eulacestoma nigropectus; assembly: GCA_013397775.1. NCBI lineage: Eukaryota > Metazoa > Chordata > Aves > Passeriformes > Eulacestoma > Eulacestoma nigropectus. Next base: position 69,744 of record VZTE01002087.1, on the reverse strand, counting down.
GATAACATATTTAAGAAGAAAACAAAACAAAGTGGGGGCACAGTTTTTTTCTAGCCAGAGAAGAGGTGAGGGAAACAACATGGAGACACCAAGGTCAGTGGAGAAGGAGGGGCATGGTGGTGAAGACCATGGTGAGGCAGCTGTGCCCCTGCAGCCCATGGAGGTCCATGGGGGATGCAGAGATCCACCCACAGCCCAGGGGGGAGGTGCTCAAGCCAGAGCGGGTGGATGCCTGGAGGAGGCTGTGATCCAGTGGGAGACCTGGTGGAGAGAGGGGGCCCCTGCTTCCACGCTGGAGCAGCCTGTCCTTGAAGGACTGCACCCCGTGGAAGAGTGACCCATGCCGCAGCAGTTTTGAGAGGACTGTTGCTCATGAGATGGAACCACACTGGAGAAGTTCACGGAGAACTGTCGCCTGTGGGAAGGGACCCCACGGCGTAGCAGGGAAGGACTTCTCTCCCTGAACAGTGGAAGATCTCAGGTGACGAACTGACCAAAACCCCACACCCCTGTCTACCTGGGCTCCCAGTGGGAAGAAGGGAGGGGTTGGGGAAAAAAGGTGCTTTAAGGGCTTATTTTACTTTGCATTATCCTCCTCTGACTTTGTTAGTAATAATTTGCTTTGTACTTCTAAGTTGAGCCTGTTTTGCCCTTGGAATGTTTTTTCCTGGTCCTTATCTCAGCTCATGAACCTTTTGTTGAATTTTTTTTCTCTCTTCTGTCCAGCTGTGGCAGGGGAGGCTGAGTAAGCAGCTTTTGTGGGTGCCTGGCATTTGGCCAGTGTCAAAACATGAAAGAAGGACATGTACTGCTAAATGCCCATTTGTTTAAATGATCCTAATTTCCTCATATCCTAACCCATAAGTTCTTAGAAAGACACATTTTCTGGCTATGTCTGAGGTGGTAACCTCTGACTTACTAATTTTCCAGTTTCCACATAATTAATTATTAATTACTTCAAACAAAAGTAGAAGGTTGGTGGAGAAAGGCAAAAAATGAAACAAGAAGGATTTGGAAAGCTCATGTTTCCAGTGTAACCCCTTCGATAAAAGGATATTTTTTCTTTTGCCTAAATTGTTTCTAGTTTCATCTCTAAGGTCAGAATAAGCCAAGAGAATGAATGGAACAAGCATCCTGATGGGCTGCCTGAAGCTGCCTGGTGTTACGGATCAGCGTAAAACCAGCTCTCTTTCCTCTGCCTGGGCCGATGTAACTCACTGGAGTGGCAAATTACATCAGACCTACAGCTGTAACCCGACATTATGATTAATTTGATCAGTAATTTCTCCTGTTTTTCATTTTAATCGGTGTGACTATTCTGCTGTGGCAGGTCTTTCAGATCTAATTAAGATAAATTTCAGAGTAAAAGACTTGGCAGAATTTTCGAGTCAAATCCGAGCGTCAAGTGTGAAGACCTGCAGCACTAGTCAATCAATTTCCAGTAAAGACGGCAGACTGTAACTCAGCAATCAACCCATTAACACTTAAGCAAATTTCATAATCTCCAGGCCTCTGCTTAGTTACTCTCTCAAAACATTCTGGCTACCAATAAAAAAGAGAAGGTGTTTTTTTCAAACACCTGCGTCTGCTAAAACCACCACCAGAATCCACAAGTGGACACTCTGATAGATCTCAGCAATACTGCCAAAAAAAGGCTTAATTTTGAAATTTAAAACAGTCTAGAGTAGCTTTTTTTTTTTTTCCTAGCAGTATCTAGGAGCAGAGCAACCTCTTTTAGGTGTTTTTTTGCACAATGAGCCTTAATGATATAGCATCAGGGATATACCACTTACAAAATACTGCTCCTCAGATTCAATAAGACCCAAGCCCACCAGTTTCTCAATGTTCACTCAGTCCACTTGCTTCCAAGTAGAAAAATTATTTTCCTCCAGAACTAGAAACCTGTGATGACTTGCATATTTTTTTTAAATACAGAGATAGGGGATATGAAAAATAGGGGAAAATAAATTAATGCTTTAGAATATTCTCTACTTTCCTTTAAAATTTTTGGAAATATGGGTGAAAAAATGAATTAAGAGAAATGAATGCTAACAGAACAGATCCACTTGATTGATAAGAGTATCTGAGGGGCTGTGTCAACTTTTTCTGTCATTAAGACCCCCAAGGATCCTACTCTCTGCCTAGAGAGGCTTTGGAAATAGAAGACCTTATGAGATATGTATCCTTTCCCAAATTTGTTCTTGCAGGATGTTATTTATTTATTTTCCATTTATTAAATACTTCAGTTGCTTTAGGGAGTTTATTAAATGCTCCCATTTCAGAAGCTGGAGCAAGCTGTTTGCTGGGCAAACAACTCCACTTTCCTTTCCTTCAGAGAATTCTCTAGCAAATGGTTTCTGTTATTAGCCTCAGCATCTGCCCCTTGGGTGCTAATAATGCCAGTTGTTTTGCTCAAAGATTAATTTCCTTTGCTTTAAATGTTGAGTCAGACACCAGTCCTCCTTGTGCTTCTGAAAATAGCAACAGCTGCAAAATATATTTGGATGGACTGGACAGCCTGTGCTCCACCTGAGAGAAGGTTTCCTCAGGAAATGAGAAGACTTGCTTATAAAGTCTGTTTGAGAATGTTTAAACATCTCTGCTCTGTTTAAATGCAGTATTAAACAGCTTTACGGGGGAAGTCCCAACGCCTTAAAGACCCTGAAAAGAAGTGAACTGCTGAGGAGAAGATCTGGAATTCTGCTCACTGTGTGGATGGACGGAAGTCTTATACACAACTGAAACTAGCTTTTCTGTGGAAATGACACCCATGAATCTCCAGGGAGACATGAATACTAGCAGCCCTCAAACAAGCTAGTCATAGCAGGAAACCAGCTGGCATGTCTCTGCACTATGCACCAAGGCCAGGGTACAGCACAATGCAGAGGCTCCTGAGTGTCCAGCCAGGACAAACAGCCATGTTGCCATATCAGAACAGCCCAGCTGGTGGAAGACCCAGAAAGGATGAGTACGACCACAAACGTGCCAGAAGAGGTAAGAGGAAAAGAAGAAAGGAGGCTCTGGAGGCACTGAAACTCAAACCCAACAATTTCACGGAATCACAGAATCACCAGGTTGGAAGAGACCTTCAAGATCACCAAGTCCAACCCATGCCCTAACATCTCAACTAAACCATGGCACTGAGTGCCACATCCAATCTTTTTTTAAACACATCCAGGGATGGTGACTCCACCACCTCCCCAGGCAGATGATTCCAGTACTTTATCACTCTTTCAGTAAAAAACTTTTTCCTAACATCCAACATAAATTTCCCTTGGCACAGCTTAAGACTGTGTCCTCTTGTTCTGTCAGTTGTTGCCTGGAAAAAGAGACCAACCCCCACCTGACTACAACCACCTTTAAAGTAGTTGTAGAGAGTGATAAGGTCACCTCTGAGTCTTCTTTTCTCCAGGCTAAACAACCCGAGCTCCCTCAGTTGTTCCTCATAAGGCTTGTGTTCCAAGCCCATCACCAGCCTTGTTGCCCTCCTTTGGACACATTCAAGCATCTCAACGTCCTTCCTGAACTGAGGGACCCAGAACTGGACACAGCACTCAAGGTGTGGCCTCACCAGTGCCGAGTACAGGGGAAGAATCACTTCCCTGGTCCTGCTGGCCACACTATTCCTGATACAGGCCAGGATGCCATTGGCCTTCTTGGCCATGTGGGCACACTGCTGGCTCATGGTCAGTCTGACATCAGTCAGTACCCCCAGGTCCCTTTCTGCCTGGCCACTGTCCAGCCACACTGTCCCCAGCCTATAGTGTTGCAGGGGGTTGTTGTCGCCAAAATGCAGGACTCAGCACTTGGACTTGTTAAACTTCATCTTACTGGACTCTGCCCATCCATCCAACCATTCCAGGTCTCTTTGCAGAGCCCTCCTACCCTCCAACAGATCGACACACGCTCCCAGCTTAGTGTCATCTGCAAATTTACTAATAGTAGACTCAATACCCTCATCCATGTCATCAATAAAAATATTAAACAAAATTGGCCCCAGCACAGATTCCTGAGGGACACCACTAGCGACTGGCCAACTGGAGGCAGCACCATTCACTACCACTCTCTGGGCCCGGCCATCCAGCCAGTTCTTAACCCAGCAAAGAGTGCACCTGGTCCAAGCCATGGGCTGCCAGCTTTTCCAGGAGTTTACTGTGGGAGACAGTGTCAAAGACCTTGCTGAAGTCCAAACAGACAACACTCATAGCCTTTCCTGCATCCACCAGGTGGGTCACCTGGTCATAAAAGGAGATCAGGTTGTTTTCTCAAGCAAAGTGCAAGTTCATGGACAGTAATGTCTGTGTGGTTCACAGAACTACTGCAGTGGCAAAAAGAAGAGCACAAAACCAAAGGGAAAGTGCCTGAATCACAATAGCATTTGCAGTGGGTAATAACCATGTGTATGTGTGTGTGTGTGGTACATGAGTACCATGACTTCCTAGCTAGAGGAAATTTTTATTCAAGTACTTGCTTGTTCTGCCCATGAAATGACATTGATCAACCTACAAAAATCTTTACAATACTATAGGAATACACAGAAATCCAAAACTGTCGGTAGAACAAGGTGTTCAAATCTTTCTGTTTGAAATGAACAGGGGATGAAATAAGCAAAATATTCTCAACAGATCACCAAGCTTAACTCAATTTAGCTGACTGCAGGGGACTTTCCATGCCATTAGTTTAGAGGTGAGACCTAGCTCTTGCCAGTGTCTTCTGGAGATCCACCCAATACCAGCACTTCAACTGTCTCACTCTCTCACCAGGTGATGGGCATGAACCTTCTTGAATAAATGTCTTTTGCACTTGTCTATATCACCTCCCGCCTTGTGTTGTGGATTATCTCACTCCCTATTGATACCAAAAATTAGGAGATTTTGGCCAATGGATCCAAAGCACCGCATTTACTCACCATTTATAAAATATTTCTTTGTCAAATTGATCACTAAGTAACTTGGGAACAGATTCAATCAGTCATACATTGCACAGTATTTTACACAGAAGAGGCTAGATAATTTTAGCAAGACAAAGCAACCCACCAAACTCGGTGGGATTGCTGGTGTCATAATCTCAATCAATTTTCTTAATTTTCTTAATCTCAGGATTCAATAAGCATGAGAAAAATACAACAGGTCTTGGATGTGAACACAATCATAAAGACAGACCATGAACATAATCCTTGAAAAATTGGCCTTTATCAAGCTAATAGAGACTTGGTTGTGACTTCTGTAGCTTAAACATATGTAAATATGTCAAAGACTCAGAAAACATTGAGATTTCTTCAAAGCTGATTTTTCCTTAATGAGAAGCTAACCAGTGAATGAGGCTGGGAGGAAAGGGAAGGGGCAGTTTGTTTTTTTGTGACTATTGGACCCTCAGACATCTGTGTACATATTCTCCCTCATTTGCAGCTGAATATTTCAGCCTTTCTGCTTTTCTTTCTTTCTTTGTTATAAAAGTGTTGAGTTTCCAAATACATTATTTAAGATTAATATGAAAATTTAATCTGAAGGAGGTTCTGGTTTTGGTATCCTAGAGTTTGCTATTACTTGGAAGATTTTTGTGCTGTTGTCATCTCCTCACTTCCCTTCTTCCCTATGTTTATTGTTATTTTTTTCTCACTCATCATTTTCCATCAGCTGCAGTTATTGTAGGTAGACTTCTATGACAAAAGAGACTCTTTAGGTAAGAATTCTGAAAATGGTCAGAATAATTTTACAGTAAGAAAATCTCTGGGGGATTTCCTGTTTGTCTGTTCCTATTCACACACAAACAGAACAGTAGAAAACATTAAGAATTCTTCTATTCCTGTAGTGTAGCTCTCCCTTCGCAGGTCTGGCTATGTGTACATTCATCTTATCCATATCTCTAAAATATACAGTGAGTGTCAGCACCAGAAGCTAACCCTTTTTTTGGAGCCAGCTAAATATATTTTGCTGGGAGAAAGTGCCTTTTTCTGGTAGTCAAGCAGAATAATTAGCTACTTAGTACTATGCTCATTTGATTTTACACAGCATATAGTCAAGTTCTTACGACTCCAAAATTTTAATTGCACAGAAACTCTGTAAGATGTGGTAACTATCCTTCGAAGTTGCAACATGCTGACCTGTTGTGGTGGTTCATCCCACCTTCGGTGTGAGTGACACCGAGTGGGTGGATTTCCCCACCCAGGATTCTGCCCCTGAGGGCGGATCCGAGGGGAAATCTGTGGCATAAGGCTTACACCCTTTGAATGCCACTCACACCCCATCTCTTCCCCTGTGCCGGAGCCTCCCTGGGCTCGGACAGGTCAGCTTGTTTTAAAATCCCCTCCAGCTATACTGTTATACTGTTAGTTTAAAGTTGTTTGTCCCCTAATATGTTTCTATTAGTTACTTGCCAAGTCTCGTTATGTTTTAATTGGTTACCTTTGTTGTACCTCCCTCTCTCTGTAACCTTCAAAGCCTGTGATCAGAGGGAGACAAAGGGTCTCTCTGCTTGGCTTTCCTTCAAGCTTGTATCTCCCTGCTCCCTCAGGGCAGAGAAATAAAACTTGGACTGCAGCCATAGAGAGGGTCCACTCTTTCTTCTTTGCCTTCGCTACTGCCTTTTATCAGCATTAACTTGCTTGTTGCAAACGGCTTATCAGGCCAGAAGAACTGAGGCACGCAAACCTCAGTAACCTTGCACCGACACCGCTGTTCCTTGCGGGCATCAAACCCTGAGCCGTAGGCCAAGCTTGAGCCAGGCACGGCAGCGCGGCACTGACCGTTCAAGAACCCGTATGTTTGGTGTGTAGTAACACTAAACATTCACAGGATAAGCATATTTAGACAAGTATATTTTCCCAGAAGTAAAGGTTTTGAAGTCCTCAACTTACAATGTGAGATAGGTTGTCTTTCACCTCTGGATTCCTTTGTCTCACTCAATTGACACAATGAAAATAGACATCAGACTATGATTATCTTCATGAGGTATTTCATCATTTTAGAAGGGAGGGGTGAAAGTCTTCTGTCATCTGCCTGACCCACCACATCCTGAAAGAGCTCAGCTTTAAAAAATTCTTTTCTGGTTGTTGTCTATTGCAAATCAACAATGAGCCTGGTTCTGCACTGTTTTGCTTTTACCAGTGTAAATCTAGAGCATCATCATTAAGGTTAGCAAAAAATTCAGGTCCTGGAACCTAAAGTGATGTTTTACGTCTTTCTATGCAATCATTAAAAGACCCCATAAAAAGTAGTTTTGTAACTACAATCCAGCCCACTGAATCATGTAAAGAATAGTGATAAAACTAGAGCAGAGTATTACAGAATAATCTGACAAGAATAATTCTGAGACTTTTAGCTGGTGTACACTGCACCTGCATTACTAATTTCTGATCAGCTAGCAAAGTACTTCACCCAGGTATACCTAAGCAAGTCACTTTCATTTAATTTGCCTTCTGAAGGACATGACAGCATCTGTACATTTTGAGATGTAATTGCTATTATCCTTCAGTTTTTTGAAACAAACACAATCATCCTTCTGAATTACTGACTTTCCATGACAATTTTTTGAGGTTGCATTTTTTTAAACTAATATCTTTCAGACAGATTCTGAATAATGTAAGAAGATAAAGCCCACAAGAAAAAAGTCAAGAATTCAGAAATGAAATTTTAGCTGTCAAACTTAAACTTAGTTGTTCTTTATTCCCTTAATATTCTTCAAACAAAATCCATTTCACTCTAGTTCATAAAGAACATTACCCTAGAGGACATAATACCTCTGAATTTTGTTTTAGGTTTAGTTTAAAGTGGAGCATTGAACATTAAAAAAATCCACATTCTAAGCAGCTATTATGAGGAACTGCTGCCAAACATGTGCTCCCTCCTTTTATTTTTTTTTTTTAAACTGCCTGTGTGAAAGAAAATAGTTTCAGATCCAGTCATCAAGACAGATGTACAAGGGTAAAGCAGCCTTTCTCTTCAGGATTTAGAATGGAAAGGCAAATTTCACGGAGATCTTAGCACTGGTCTGATTTAGAAAAGTACGAAAATAACCATATACAAAATACAACATCAGTTCCTCTGGAAATATTTCTGAGTGTCACTTGTTTGCATATAAAAGTGTCTCAGCATTCTTGACAATATGACAGAGCATGATTCAAGTTTTAATTACTTTTAGGGAAGCTTGAGCAGTATTACGCTTGCTGTAGAAATGCTGTAGAGATGGCTAGAAGGCCAAAGTAATGACCCTACAAACATCACTTAAGGCAAGGGCTGAAGTAGTGTGCTCAATTCTGGCTTCTGCAGCTTATTTGTATCTGTGAACAAACTTTGGGATTCCACGCCTATTTAAATGGTGATGATCAGAGAGGAAAGACCATTAAAACTACTTATCCCACAACTTACCAGCAAGTTTTTAATGCTGAGCCAGAACTAACACCTAATGACTTCTAATTCCTTCACTACTGTTCTGAAAGCGTCCCAGTCACGCAACTGGCTTGGCAGCACTGGCTGAGCTCAGCCCAGGGGAAATGCTAGACCTCTCACACTGGTGTCTTTCATTAAGTGTAATCCCAATTCCTAAAATGTTTAAGGGATAGTGTTCGAACTAAAAACACCTCACAGTACTTGCTTCCCTTCTTTCACTTTTGTTGAGCCTGCCACATCCAGCCTGCCCTCAGATGGGTAGTTGTGAGTACAGGGATGCTAAAGAGAGAGATATGCCAAGGTATCTATGTAGAAGCATTGTCATTGGCATCTACCAGGAAAGGTTTTACTTACTTTTATTGTACTTCTGCAATGAGAGGTGACCTGGGGAAGCTAACAGTTGAAAGTGCCTGTAGATTACGGATGAGACTGGAAATACTCAGATTCAGCTGAGATTTACATTGGGACCAAAGGCTAAATGAGAGTAAAGACCTCAGATTCAGTGTTAGTACAACCCTCTTGAGGTATGTTGTCTGAGATAATCTCACTTTCTCCCTACCCCAACTCTAATTCATGTGTGTATTTGCTTTGTTTGTAGAACTTAATGACTTGTGAAAAGCAATATTTAGCAGGCAGTTTTAGCAAAATATAGTGTATACAGTTAGTGTGCATACATTACAGCTGTACCAAGACAATAAAATGTAACAGAATCTCCCCTGAAAATATTCGTGTCTCTGTATGTTAATAATCTGCATACAAAAGAGCCCCAAAGCACTCGCTAACCTGATAGATTGGGCATTAAGTGATGCATAGGTAGTCCTTAAGACAATACAGAGAAGAAGCTTTAGAAACATTATTCTCTACTCTAAGAAAAAGTTCATCAAGCAAGGACACATCTCTTGCAGACTTTTAAGTCTATTATCCAAACCATTTAAAAAAATCAGATTTGATGCAATTTAGTAGAAGCTCAGATTAATGCAGGTTTAACTGGCCACATGCATGAAAAGCTTCTTGTAAACCAATTCCCTTAATTGTCTAAAAAAGGATTGTTTAATTATTAAGCTAATGCCGTTTTATTTCTTCAGGAAATGGATCCAAATCCATCAGTGTGGATAAAACATTTTAAATGGTGTCTCAAAATTTAGAGAATAGAGTTGATAGAGACTTTTTTGGTTTCTAAGTGCAGTTTCACTGCCTGGTGAATGAGACTCCACCCACTTCACAGACTACCCTGGTGTTCAGAATCACACTACTTATGTGTACAGTCAAACCTGTTTTTGCACAATGTGAATGTAGCACGACACATCTAGTGCAAGAACACCCAATTCTAAGAACATAGGACACAAGAACTGGATCAGAGCTCTCCTGTTTCTGCCCAGGACTTCTAAGATGGGCAGAGCTGAGCATCAGTATGGATGCGGTACCTGTTGGTCTATTAAAAAATAGCCATGTCATTGGAGTGAGCATCTATGAATGGCATGAACTGGCATCCTTAGCTTTGGAATCTATACTGAGAATCTTAGCAGAAGTATTTGATTATTAGCAGGATAAAAATTAGGACTGTGATTTCAATAGGAGAGGTAACTCATCCATCCCGTGCACATGTCCATCAGCAGAAGCTGACAGTCAGGATCATCTGCTAATGAACAGCTATTATTGTTCTCCTCTTAAATCATCATAAAGAAGTGATTGCTGGGCAAATGCCATTTGTGAATGTCACATGATGAATCCAGGGGAAAAAATTAGAGAGTTTTCTATGGGTTTTACAATATGGACTTTAAAAGCAAAAGACATTCACTCTTCAGGAAGCAGCAGCCTAGAACCATCATTAGGTATGCTTTTCTGGTTTATCAGGCCTTTTAGCTGTTCTTAGCTGAATGCCCATAAGGATTGAGTATTAGGGGGAATTTCTTAGCCTGTGTGGTCAGAAGGCATAACCTTCACTTGGTTTCCCCTTGCAGTGAGAGAGAATGCACTTGCTGTTTTTAAACCATTAGAGGTTTGTATGTAGCATCCTACCTGCAATGGATTTGGTGAAGTAAGAGGAGATGGAAGGCCATGCCCTGGTGACTGGCTGGGTTTCTGAGGGGAGCTGGAGGACTGTGGGGCTGGAGGTGGCTGGCTCTGGCTCTGGGACTGTGTTTGGCTCTGCTGCAGTGGTGCTGATGGCTGTGGCTGTGATTGCTGGGTCTGCTGGGTTGGCTGTGGAGTCTGTGCCTGCTGAGCTTGCTGCTGCTGCTGGCTTTGTTGCTGCTGCTGCTGTTGATGCTGGAGCTGTTGCAGATGCTGAAGCTGTTGAAGCTGAGAGTTCAGGGATGAGGTAGCTGTGAATTGAAGAGAGGGGAGGGAGTTATACAAGTTTCAGTAACACCTACCGCATTAAAGATATTCCGGACAAAATTCTGGTTCTGTTACTTTGAGGGGAATACTGCTTACTGAGGACAGCTGGCCCTAGACTTCAGGATGTGGGGGGAAATTGTTCCCATCAATAGTAGCCTGTGGTTCTACCTGTATAATTTTGCGATAAGAACCAGACAACACTGGGGGCAGTGAAAGCAAACCTCTGAAAGGGTAGAGGTCTGCCCACAGGATCGGGCTCAGAGCTGACCAGGATTCTTTGCTCAGACAAGCTTACCAGTGAAGCCAATGGGAATATTATCTGCCTAGAGAAGAGAGAAACAGGTTGTCACTGTACTTGTAAGTATAACAAGAACTCATAACGTGAACCAGTGCTGTTACATAAAGGAGGAGAAAGCCAAAGTCGTAACATAAAGGATACTCTGAAGAGAACTTTGTGATGTCATTATGCAGTAGGTATCAGGAAATAAAACATTCATCTGTGAAATTTCTTGTGCAATGCCTAGGTAGCAAAAAATACCTAATAAAATGTGTGTGTCTCTGAAATAAGAACTGCTCCTTATAATTCACATCTAAAAGCTATAAATTCCTTCTTATAACTTGCATTGCTCACTTACTCCTGATAGTTAAGGTCTGTTGTGTTTTTCTAGCATATGCTTCAAACGTGATGTTTGGAAGTGCATGGCTCACATCAACCTGCTGGCACAAAGGAGCAAACTTTATTTCCCAAAGACACTTTCAAATTGACTAGGGCATTCATTAAGTTCAGGAAGACGTGAAGTGTGTCATAGGGATGTCACTAAGGAAGAACAGCTTTAAGCAGCAGCAAAAGCATCACAGAAGACTGATGCTGTCTGGGGTTACGCCCTGAATAAGTCATCTCGGTCTCCAGCCGTACCCATATTAATCAACATCTTAGGGCTTGAAATAGTTACCTATAAGATACCAAGAGGAACAGCTTGCAAGGTCATTACAATATTTTTCACTTTGTATACTGCTTTGCCAGCACCACCCTGTATTCTAATTTCTATCCACAGAAGCAAAAGTAAACTGAGAATGAATTAAATTTGTTATTTTTAAAATGGCACTCAGATTTCATGGCCAGAAACACTGTTCACCGAGCTATTTGTGCACTGGCAGATAAAGCCAAGTCATCTCCACTTTCCTTTCAAGCCAACATCCCTATTTCAGCTTTCTAGATGTCTATGCCCTGGGGCTGAACCTGAGGTCTTGGTACGACTTATGAAATCAGTGAGCCATAAACTGGAATAAGCAAAAGAAAAACGAAAAGAAAAGAGAGAAAGATGAGGCAGAATGGCTAAGCCAGAAAAGGCTGTAAGAAGGAAAAGTGTAAGGCTTGATAGGAAGAGCTGTTGGCTCTCCATTCCCATGCTCATAGCTGCTCTAAATTTTCTTTCAACAGGTGCAGGAATCAAACTAGAAATATGCCTTAACAAGAATTATAGCCATGTGTATGTGACTTCAACAAAGAATCTGAATAATACCAAGAAGTAGGACTGATAACACCAGTATATTTCTATCAGGAAAGTTACTCATAGAAGTTTTGTGTTTCAACACAAAGCAGAGTGACCATCAGATTAAAAACATGCATGGTATCTCATGCAAAAGAAATCACCCTGGAGAAGTAAGGGAACACTCTCATCAATTTCCCAATGAGAATTTGTAGCTAAATGCCCCAAAGCCAACAGGGTAGTGAGTGGAAATATAATCCAAGGCATATAAGAACAAAGAAGGTGTGTATACAAGAAAGCAACTGCACAGATGAATTAATGATTCATAGCATGAATGATCTCAGATGGCAAGGAAAACCAGTCACCAATTCTATCTGTAGGTTTGTACACAGAGGCAGAAAGACCCTTACCATTCCCAGAAGGAAAAAAAGAAATCTAGACCAGCTCTTTCTATTGTGCAGGCCATTTCTTCACCTGTGGTACCTCAGCAGACTGGATGAACCACTGATAACCAGAACCAGGACTTCAAACTGACCCTTACTGCATCCACAGACCTCAATATAGAAATGAATTAAATGGCATCCCACAGAAGCATAACTTCTAATCCACATGGCTCATGGCGAGGAATGAGGGACCATTTTATGTTGTATGTGCACAGTTGGACAGGAGGAGACAAATCATCCCTCCTCATCTAGGACTGGAAAAGCTTTGCTTTCAGGACTGCTCATTACTTGAATGTTGGTGAATGCAGGAAAATCGATATCTCTACCAATCACTTTTGTACTGGAAATGAAAACATTCTCATTCTTGCTGGGGTGGAAGATATTCCCTGAAGGATAATGTTATTAATGGAGAGTAGTTACTTCACGGAAAAGTTTCCAAGTTTGTTGCCAGCAACTGCACAAAATTATTCAATTATGTTCTTGTGTTTTCATGTAATTCCTTTAAAAAGCTTCTCTGAAGCCCATCATCATGCTGAGCTATAAATTGCATTGAAGTGGCTTAGAGAGGTATGATTGTTTAACATGCTGTTGCTAAACAAACAGATAAGGAATTGGAAGAAGGACTGTTAGATCCGAAAAAGTGTTCCGAAAGCCACACAGTAGGTGTACTGTGAAGGTGGATTTAGGGCTCTGGATCATGCCTGCAGTCTGGTGTTCATGCTGCCAGACTGCACTGCCTCTCACAATGTGTGTACTATCCATAGCAGGGCTTGTGTCATATTATTGTTTGCAATCAAATCCAATCCAACTCCCAGAGCTTGCTTGCATAGCTCATCCATTATAAATCGTATACCTGTCTAGCATTTGTCACTTTCTGCAGAACTTGGAGCCTGATGGAATTTCAGGTGATACAACAGTGCTATGTCTGCATGTATAAAAGATAACATGCACTGCCTACCTCACAGAAATATTTTTTATGACCTACTGGCTAACAGCTGGGTAAAACTTTGACATATTTTAGTGAAAAGTGGTACTTTCATAATTACATTCAAGAATTAAAAAGGCTTGCGAAGAATTGCAGAAAGATCTTTCTATGGTTAAAAAAGTCAAGTACAAAAGGTACATAACTTTAAAAGACAGACACAACTAAAAATGCATGCAAACTATGAGAAACTGTGAGGAAAAGCCACAAAAGCTATGTGACATTTCAAGTCTCCCTAAAAAAGTACATGTTGGATATATACCAGGTATCCAAGAAGACAATAAATACAACTAATATCTGTGAAGAAACAATGGCGTCAGGGGTTTAAAACCTATGGTTCAACGAACTTCTTGCTTACTGCGGTGTTTCCAGGAGATCACCCCATGGTTTATGATCCTACTTTAAGCAGATTATACTTACTCATAGTATCAAAGCATTTACATTAGAATAAGAGGCATGGAGTTAAGTGGTGCAAATCGATGGTCAAGAGGCAGTGAAAGCAAATTTTCTGATCTCCTAGGTCATCTACTGCAATACTTGTCACAGACCTCAGGCTACTTTGTAGATTAGAGAAAGTTATGACCTAAGGTACATGCTCCTCCTTGACTTTCTTTGGGGGATACCTTAGGCATAGTGTTGCCATGCATTTACAATATTCACATAAAATGTGTCATTTCATATTCTATTCCTCTGCTGGTTACCTGCACAGGAAACTGAAATGAAATGAAAATGCCCTTCTGCCAAGTAGAGTGTTACAATGGGGAAAATTCACCTCTGATGCAACCATGCTGAAAGAAGCAGTCTGATCCATGACAAGGGAATGACTGAAGCTTTGTCCTAGCAGGCAAACTGAAGAGGCTCTGTCTTCATTTCCCAAGCTTGATTATATTAACTGAAAATAGTAGCAATTGTCTGCTACCTCTGGCTAACATATTGTGACATAAGTAGGGGAATATCCCTGGTTATATTTTAAGTGAAAACATACATTTTAAAGTTTAATCATGATTCCCCAAAAAGCAAGGAACATAAGTGTGCCTACAAATGTATATATAATGAAAACAATTTAAAAATTAGGACTCCTTTTTCACCTTTCCTTCACAATATAAACTCAGATTCTTAAGACCTCTACAGTGCTTGGCAGAAGATCAAATTAATATTCAGGGATTCAAATTGTATCTAGAATCTGCTCTTGTGGATAAGCTTCACATAATGTCTGATTTATTTTATTAATGTTTTGTGCATGTTTGTTTCTGTATAAAGAGGAAGGAGGGGTAGGAGGAATAAGAAAAAATTTTAGCTTACAAACAATTGTGCTACTCTAGCTTCTATCCTATTTACATAATTGCATAGTTGTTCTTCAGTGCCTTGATACAATGTACAATGGACTAAAAAGAAGAAAATCATACATTAAACCTTTTCCTATTTGACTGAGCACAGAACTTGACTCCTGCCATTTCAAGGGCTTAATGCCTTTTTCCACTTCCCCAGTAATGGAGAATGGATTTGCATTGCCTTAAACTGAAAAGTGTAACTAACGCAAGCATCTGGGCTTGCGTTTGAACTGACATGGCCCGCTTTTTTTTCCACCCTGTTGTTTCTCTTCTAATGAGGTTTATGCCTTTCTTTTCTTTGAAACAGATTTCTAAAGATTGAATACACACACTGAACAATCTAATGCAAGCCAACGTTTACATTCTCTCCCTCCCGGGTAATGAGGGGTAAGTTAGCCAAATACCCTTGTTTTTCCATATGCTCGAATTTTCTTCCTGAGAGTAAAATGTGAGTTCTTTTAAATATGTTAGCATCCTCTTTGGAAAAAAATCCCTAAAGGGTTGGACTTGTGGCTGAAGAGATTAGTAATGGGATGGGATACAGAGCATATTATTTCTAAATCACTGGTTCAAATTTAGCCTTGGTCAATATAGGGAACAGAACTCATTGAAATTTAATGGTGCTTTTGCATGTTTTCTACGTTATAGAAGATGTATTAAATGTATAGAAGTCGTATTCACACACAGATATCCACAGAGAGCCTGCCTGCATTGGAAGAAGTTTGCCACACAGTCAAGGTAATAAATTGTTGGTCTCACAACATCTAATGAGGAAGATCAAAAAGATCATGTCTTTAATGGCATCAATTGACATCTTTATTTGCACTTTCAGCAGAGAGGCTAAGGATGGAAAGAGTACACGGATCAAATAATCTCCTTGCTCCTAAAGGTGATCCCTCAGGGTTACAGCTGCAAAACACAGATGGGGTTATGGGGAGAAACTTGCATTGCCAATAGTCCTCTGTACCAATTCTGCAGAAAAACAGAGGACTTCACTTTCTAGTGCTGTCATATTCAGCATCGTTCATGAGCACTAAATTCACTTTAACGAATGTAGGCAATAAAAATTAAGAAGAAAACCATCATAATTTATATGGTGCCTGTGGTTTCTCTACATTTTGATGAATGCTGGAACTTCCCTGAAAAATGATCCACTGCATTAAATAAATCTGTCATTTTTTTCCTTACCAAACCTTAACATGTGCAATAATCTACTAAAATCTTGAGGGAAAAAAAAAAGAAGAAAAAGTTGTTCTAAGGTAGAGAGCTTGATTAAGTAGCAGGACAAGTATATTTGGAATAATTCTCGTTTTAAGATAATCTAGGGGCTGTTTTCCTCTAATTTATGACAACACAGTGAGAGCAAAGTTCCCTGAGTGTATTTTAAAAATTACATTAACCTATTTAAAATGCCCAAAGGCAAGAACAAGCTGGAGAAATTAGACTTTAAAAAGCCATTTGCTTTCTCAGTTCAAATGAGACCTTAGGTCTCATATTGTATGAATGGTTGAAACATTAACTGGAGCCAAGGTATCATCAAGACACAGGGGATCAATCAGGATGACTTGTCTTGGGACTCTCATTCAAAGACAGGCAATTAAACATAGTATGACAGCATTGTAAGTGTTTGAATGCCAAAGTCTGTGTGTCAAACAAGTAATATCCAGGTCTGGTAAATTCCTAAATTTTACCAGCCTTTTTCTTTTTTT
>VZTE01002087.1:0-44082 GCA_013397775.1 Eulacestoma nigropectus | reverse complement strand
AGGCAGGCAGGCAGGAAGGAAGGAAAAAAGGAAGGAAGGAAGGAAGGAAGGAAGGAAGGAAGGAAGGAAGGAAGGATAGTAAAGATCCAGAGTCAAATGTGAGTGGCACAGCCATAATTCTTTATGAAGCAGCAGGTAAGATTGATTGTCAAGGGTCAAAAGGCTAGGTCAAACTCTGCTCATTCGTCAGCTGAATGTCATTTTTATTTTCCCTGTCACCAGATAGCTTTAAAAAAAACTGCAACTCCTTCCTCATTATCTAGAACTTGGGTCCCTTCCTGCCATCCAGTATTAATGAAACTGTGCTTTAAGCCTGGCCTTCATCTTTGAGATTTTTCTTCATGTAAGTCTTCCTTTTCTTAAGTACTACAGACTGAGAACAATTTTAAAGATTGCTTTCTCAGACAGAGTAGTTGGAAAATTGCTGCTACAGTGAGAATGATTTGAAAACATACATACAGCATAAATGTCTGAATGAACAAAAGTGTAACTAAATCATAGCAAGTCCAAAGCCTACACAACTATGTAATTGAATCATGATTAAATCTCTGCAACTCATATGGAATCCTTAAAAAAACAACATGATACAATATTTTGAAATAATTTATGAAACCCCCACCACCACACTTTTTTGTTATAATTACTAGCTATGCACCACTGGAATAACATTAATACTGAAATTATCCATCAATTTACTGTGAATATGATTTATATATGCCTGATTAAGGTAAAAATACAGCAAATAATTCCCTTTAAAAAAATTAAATATCTAAATTAATTGAAGTTAAATTACACCCATGTTGTAAAGTTTCAGCTGGCTTGAAATGGGATGCCACCCAAAGGATGCTTCCTGAAATAAAACCATTTTGTATTGAAGGTAAGTTTAGGTGGAGTTATCCTCTTGTGAATATATATAAAGGCAATACTCGTGTTTATACAGTGCTTTTCACAAAGAGATCTCAGGGTAAATTATACAAATAATTAAACCTCCTCCAAGGACTATCCCTATGAGAACTACCTCTGTGTTTACAGGAACAGAATCAGGAACCATTTGGTGACAGAATGAGAGGACTTACTAAATTAATTTTCATTAAACAGATTGCTGAACAGGGTGGTTTAATTCTATTGACTGTCTGACATAATACCTCCTTTTAGCTAGAAAAAAGGCCTTTTAAAATATTTATAATCACTCTTGGGCAAAAACTTCCTGAAATTCTGTGCTAAACTGGCATGAAGTAACATTTCACACAAGTCTAATTTCCCTGCAAAAGCAAATGTGGCGACTTCAGTGAAACTATCTGCATGAATGGCATCTCAGACAGGGAATTCAAAATGTTTCATGAAAAAGATCAGTTTTAACTGTGAAGAGCAGATAAAAATAAATGATAGCTCAAAAGAAAAGGTTTTAAAATGCTTTGTATACTCTCCATCTGCAACTTGGGAGAGCTATTTCAAGGCCTGGCTGTTGCAAGAACACAAGCTAGTCTCTGCTTGCTTCCAGCCACAGACAGAGGATAATACCCATTTTAAGAGTACAGAATTCAGTTCACAGAGTAGTGAATCAAGTAATTATTTAAAATAGGCACAAGAGGTTTACAAGTTGAAAGTAATTAGTTAATCCAAACCCTGAAAGCATCTGTGATATTCAAAAGCCAATGGTGATGTTTAAAACAGATCAATTTTGGGAACTTCTGCTATTTTTTAACTTGACTGGGTTTTCAGGGCATGCAAAATATGATATGCTTTCAAAATGTTAGCCAGAACAACTCAGTTTTGATAAAAATAGAAGAAATTTTAACAAGATAAAAGAAGGGCAGTGAAGGGAAATAAAGAGAAAAAACATTCTTATGCAAAGCCAAGTTTTTCTTCAGGATGTTTTTTCACTCCAAAGTTTCAGTAGCAACAAAATTTGACTTTTGAAGATTGAGGTCAGATGAGAATGTCAATAATTAGAACTTGAATAGAAGGCTTGTCATTAAAATAATTTTGCTTAGAGGACCGTGTTTGACTGTACATTGTTTGTCAAGCCATATTGCAATGTGGACGTTCTACTGCATGCGTGCTGCAGTGTATCAGTTTAAAGCACTCTACATCACTAATGTGGGAACCAGAACTAAAGGATCAGTCCCAGTGCGTAGATAAACTTAATTGTAAAACAGGGTTGGGCTGTGTCTAGGAGAGCCTGTATTTATTATGTAAAATGACTGATTATTTTAAACCAGCTGGTTTTTGCATGGGGCCTTGTTCACTGAAATATTAATAGATGACATTTAGCTAAACAGTACAACAGAACCATGACAGTGTGCTGAGAACTGTCACCATAAACACACTTTATTTCCTCCAGTAAATACTAATTCACAGCAGGTTGTTACCAAACTGCCATGCTTTCACTTGAGAAGAATCAGGCTTCTCTACTACTCACAGCTCTTAGAAATTACACAAATCTCAAAAATCCTTTTTTTTTTTTTTTTTTTTGCTATATCTAGCACAGAAGCTGAGGAGGCAGTGAGTCCTTTATTTCTCAGACAGGAGCGGAGAGCATGGTTAGGTCCCTGTGGATATAACACAGGCAGCTGCTCTCTTCAATAATCTGGAAGCAATACAGATTGTCAAGCACTACTTCCAGGTGTGGTGAAACACAGAGTTTCAGCTCCATAAGTGCATTGCTCCCCTCAATGAGCTGAGGAACATTTGATAATTGCAGAGAACACAATAACAAATGCTACATTTTTAGTGAAGAAGACAAGATGCTATGTGAGCCTTCACACCTGCTGAAAGTCAGTTAGTTCACTTATAGCACTTTCACTTGCTTCTTTCTTCGTACACTAAACTAGCCCCTTTGCTCCTTCCTTTCACAAAAAATTATCTTCTAAATTTTCTTTTGTTTATATTTTTTCCCCTCTGTTTCCTTTCATTCTGTGGTTCCTCAGGGATCCCTGTATGGATTTGCTGGTGATCATCAGACAGCATCTTTACAACTCTCATTGCATGAAACTGAACCATATAAGAGAAACGCAGTTGAACTCCTCTCAATTTTGGCAACAGCAGTTTGATAGCTGTCCACTGAGTTGAATTTTTAAAAAAATTCGATGTTCTTTTCCATGTTTTTGAAGGCTTCAGTTTTACAGGGAGACAATGAGCTAAATTTTATTATCATCTGCTTGAAGACTCTTCCATGGTTTTTGGTCTTTCAGTTGTTGTATAATTATATGCTGAAGTAGGAAACAGAAGTAAGCTGCTCTATCCTTAAATAGGGTATTAGCAGCACTTTCTTCTCACTATTGCTGTAACCAGACACTAATGGCATTTCTACTACAGCCTTCCCTGCCTGCCTGGTTCTTACACGTTATTTTTAATACTGATGTTCATGTAACTTAAACACATTTCTAAGTCAAATTTTCCTCACAGAAATTTGTCCTCTTACCTCCAATTTCTTTCTTTTGCTGTTTTCTGCAGTATTATTATCATGATAATAGCTTTGCTATTGTGACATGAATAACACTTCTCTGACTGAATTCATTCTTCTGCTTAGCTGTGTGTCAATTCTACAGTTCGCAGATCCATGTAATACAAAATACCATCACTTTTCCCGTCATTAGAGTCTTACGCCAAGCCTGTTTCGTAAGTGGTTGAGTACCTTTTCACCCCATCTGCATATGCCGTCTCATCTCATCCCCGATCCTGCTTCATAGCTCACACATGATGTGGATTTCTGCTTTCAGAATTTTTTGAGGTTTTGAACCTTAATGTATTGACTGGACTGAACTGAACTGAACTGAACTGTATTCAGTTGCTTAAGGTTTACATTTTCTTCACAAAATTTACATTAACCTGCCACTCCAGCAGTTTTACTGCTCTCTCCAGTCATGACTTGGCCCTGATACTACCTGTATGTTCCCCTTTAATCTCCCATTATGAACTCCAGGTTTATGGCAAAACAGCATAAAATTACATGTATGTTCTGATCATGATGATTTATCTTTTTCAATACCTCCCTTCCTTCTGCGACTGTGCTTTAGGAGTCCTCAAAACAATCCTAAAACTCTACACCATGAATTATGCAAATTAATCCCAAATTGGATTTTCTAAAAAATCAAGGAACCAAAAAGCATGGACTTTGCAAGACAGAAGGGAAGGGTCTAAAAAATCAAGGAACCAAAAAGCATGGACTTTGCAAGACAGAAGGGAAGGGTCTAGAAGGCTATAGTGAGAGCCATTAAAATAAACATGTGCTGTGAGCAACAAGCATTGTAGGGGTATTATTTGTTTGGCATCAAACGAGGCCAGAATTAGGCAAACACAACAAAATGAACCTTGATAGCAATATTGTCCCTGAAAATGAGGCGTTTAACAGATTCATTCTAAAATTGACTTTGGAAAAAACTCTGTACATGTAACCAACAACTGGTGAACTCAGAGTTCTTCCACCTGCTTCACAGCAAAATCAGCATATAATAATTAAAAGATCACAAGGGGCATTCCCACTTCAACTTATTGCTACCCCTAAGATTTTTTTCCATCATTAAGTGATTACTACCTATGCGTGGGAGAACAAGCAGAATGTGAGGAAGTGAACAACAGGGCAGAGAACTATAGATATTGCTTCACTGCATTCTAAGATCATTTTTAGCACTGAATTGAAAGGTCTTTAAATACTCAAACCGTGGGCCAGATGATGCAATTATCACTTGAGCATAATTCCTATTCACTAAAGGAAATTTGCCTGAGTAAGGACTGTAAGAACTTATACGCTTCCCTAGTTACAAGATTATTCTTTATGCCTCACATGTATCATGAGTATCTGGGGCACACAACTACATAAAAAAATTGTTTAAAGAAAGATCATGGACATATACGATTTCTTAGAATTGGGACATAGGGCTTTTTAAGAACTTTAATCAGAAACCTGTGGATTGTACGAATTTGCTGCTTTCATTTTCACACTAAATGGAGATTTAATATGACTACTTTCATTTGTCACAAATGCACAAAAGCAAGGCTGAAGGACTAATATGCAGAGACCTGAAATAGATTTCTTCAACAGGAAACTTTGCATTTTCGCAGTCATAGCAAAACTGCTATTTTAAGAAATGAGGATCAAATTAAATGTTTACTGCTGTAACAGTGTTGCCAACAATGTCAGTAAATTTATGAACAGTTTATAATTTTAACTGTCTTCTAGACAGAGGGTCATATGTGCATTAAAGCAGTCATAATAAGCTGTCAGCTGTCAGCTGTCAGCTGTCCCGTAGCACATTCATAGGAAAAATGTTTGCAAGTTCAGCAGCTCACTTATGTACTAGCAGAACAGTTTCTCCCATGAAGTGGTGCAGCCAACCCCTCCAAAAAACCATTTCATTTTGACCTGATGTGCTAACTTAGATTTTAGGAATTTTTTTTTTTATTTTCTAGAATTACTTTTCAGAATTCACCAAATACCACTCTTAACATATAGTGATTGATTAGAAAATTGCCTGCTCTTGCGCTTAGATCTCTCCCCTAGAGAAATAAACAACTACTCATCTTTGACGTAGGAGTTACTATGTATTACCTAAACTCAGTAGTGCACAGGAAGTGGGAGGCTTTCCAAATACTTTTGGAGGCAGGATTCAACAGCCTAAAGCCTGCCAGTCAGTGCATTGTCACTGTAGCTACAACTTCCTCAGGATTTGTACACCCTCATGTTCTCTTCTCCCCTTCAGATCTGCTCTCCCCCACCACTGCAGTAAGCTACTTTTTGTAGGATCAGGCCCACCACACTGCTTTTGCTGTTTAATCTCAGCAAGCAGAATGGTTTTCAGGCCTGAGGCCTTCCATGATGTCACCTAGCAGAGTACTGAAATCTCAAATATTATCCATTGGTCAGTCATTCCTAGTGCTACTTATCCCTCCTGGCAGGGTCACAGCACCAGCAAGGTCAGCAACAATCTAAAGTGCAACATTCACTAACTAAAACAGAGCCTTCCCCTCTTACTGGCTTAAGAAACACAGAAAATGGGAGCAACAGCATTCAGCTTTGAACTCTTCGAACATTCTGCAGTGAGATGTCACTTGCTGAGACATTAGAAAAGAATACTTTTCTCACACACAGGCACACTGGCTCATTGATGAGATTTATGTTTTCCTTTGAGAGGAAGAATTGCCTCAGTTTACCCAGACCATTACACAAAGTGGATTAAAACAGTCACACGGCAGGTCTGAAGATGCATTATTTCAAAGGCAGTATTCATGCTGTGGTCAAGGCAAGCCCAAGGAAGGTGACCCCAGTATCTCTGCCTAACAAGAATCCTCTCTGATACTAGCAAATTAAAGATTACTTGCTTCCAATTCAACAAAAATGAGGTGCACTTATTTTTGCCTGGGCAGTGCCTCTGCAACAGTTGAGTATTTAAACTGAGCATTTAGAAGTTTCAGGCGAAGTGCTTTCCTTTCTATGCCTTGCTTTAAAAATCCCAAACAAATCCAACTTGAAACAGCTACTGATGGAGACCCATTGAAGACAGTTAGAAAATCAGCTAAAACCAGCTTGGACAGTTACATAAAGCCAAGTTCAGGTGAGGATATTTCTCTCTAACTCCAAATGGAAGTTTCTAATATCGGGGAAAAAAAGACTGTTCTTGATTCTAGGCCTGCGTTCTCTCAAGACACCAGCTATTCAAATCACATTGCCAAGTACAAATTTGGCTACTCTGTCTCTAATTTACTAAGGTTACTGGTAAAGTTATTAAGCATATATCCTGGATATAAGAATATACAAACCCTCCACATCTCCACTGAGTTTAAACAGACTACTTCTAAATTATGTATGTTAAGTAACATTCTGGATGGATCCCTAAAGACCCCAATTATAAAAGAAAAGAACCTTTGTTTCTACTGAAGCCAAACTTCATTCTCAACATGTTATATAAAAATTCCTCTTCCTTTGACTAAATGGTCCTTCTTTTATTCCTATTTTTTTTTCCTTGTATTGTGCTTTAAGTACATATTCTTTAAGTTACCTGGGGTGATTTGTAAACATTTTCATGTTACATTTAATTTAGAATGTTTTATCATTTGTGTATAGTTTAGAGTTTTATATCATAAGTTTATTATCTTGTATTTAACTACAATGAATTTTATCCTCTGGTGTACTGCTCAGTTATACAGTTCTGGGCAGGGATGGGGCAAGGAGTAAGAAAAATAATCTCTTGCAACAATTGCCTGCTTTGAGTGAACTCTGAATGCAAACCTCTGAAATATAACTGTTATTATCATTTTCACAATTATGTAAATATAAACTCTTTAGCATATTCAGTAAGAGAAGAAAAACACTTGATTAAACATTAGCAAAAACCAGCAAGTTTTAATGCAACAGTTTACAAAATTTTTAATATTGTTTAAGTTTGGTTTGTTCTTTTCAGAACTGACCTTATTCAATAGAAAACTTTTAATTAAGGGTGTTCTCCAACTAGGTATTGTTGGCACACAGATTTCTGTACAGCATGTACCTGTTGATCAGAACAATATCCATATATGCAAGACAGCTAATAGAACAATAATAGACAGGCCATGGCAAGAGACAGTGAAATAAAATATTTTCATAATTAAAAAAAGAAGCATCAATAGTTCCTCTATAATCAGGACAAAGTGGAGGAACAGAACCATGTTAATAATTATTCTGGGAGGCTACAGGATACTTGGTATTGATGATTTTTCGGGCCTTGTCATATTATAGTATTCACTGTATTGCATATCTCATGTGTTATCCAAACCATAAACTCAGATACTCTTCTGCTGCTACTCTAGACTGAATGGCAAGCATCCAACCTTCATAAAACAATTGTTTTGTCTTGCTTTTTAATATTTTGTTCTTCTTGGTGCAGCCACTGGATTAAATGGAAAGCTCACTTACCTAAACTTAATGAAAAGAACTGCCCACTCCTGTTGCAGTTGTTGCTGGGGAGAGAGTTACAGCCTACAAAACAGTTTAAACAGATGTTGCAAATTATTGCAAAGCAACTGATGCTTCTACTTAAACACTAGCCTAGGGGCTATCTGCAGGATCTGATATTGCTGTCTGCATATGGGAGAAACAGACTTGTGTATCTCAGATGTTTATTTTTGTCTTGCTTCTGTTCTTTCTGTTTACAGCACTTACTGCTTCCTGTGATTTTTCCTTCTTGGTCTCTTCTCTATACCCTCAACTGGGCACCTGGGTCTGCTATGAAACCTATCCCTGACTCTGCCTCTGCAGTGTTCCTCCCTTATTGAATGTTCTGGGTTGTTGTCATGCGTCAGAAACACAAAGAATTCGCTAATAAGGATACATCTTGAAGTAAACCCTGTCCACTCATGACAACAAGACATCCTTGAGCAACTCCACTATTCTTCTCTGTTACATCCATTTACATGGCTTCATCCATTTGTATAGCCTGTGTTTAGGGCCTTATCCAGCAGTCAGTTCTTGCATGAAAAATTTATCAGGGAGATTACTGTCAGACATCATTTTCTGAAGGAGGTCAGTGCTGGAGACTGGACATTAAGGTAGATGGATTCCTGATCCAATGCAGTATGGCAATTTCTGTATCTTTAGACTCACAAAATTACTCACTTTTCAGCTGGAATGGTGCTTTACTGCCATGGCAGAACTTATGGAAGTTGTCTTTTTACATGTGACTGAAATTACTTTAGTATACCACATACCTAACAGTCTTTGGTGTACACTTAATGAGAATTATGGTAGGCCTGGTCCCTGCCTCCTCAGTCCTTGGCTGCTGATATAAAAAAGACAGCCAGGAAGCTATCCCAGATGGGAATCTGTGACTTCTTTCTCTTTTGTCCCTATGGTTCTGACAATTCAAACAACAGGAATTATAGAGATAATATGTAGGCATAGTTGTGGTACATTGACTTGGTCAGCTATATAGCCATTAAATGGCTTTATGACTCCCTTTTCCAGTACCTAACAACTTCATGTTAAGGAGCGATCAGTTTAGTTATCCTTTCTCAGCTTAAAAGTAATGACAGTACATTTCTAGCATATGGGAGAATAGTTATATTCCAAGAAAAGCCCAGTAACATACAGTGAATAGATACCTTACTTCCATTATTACCTTCCTTCCAGTGTTACTGAAAATTATTCCATGGGAAAATTATTTGCCATGTGAACACTTCCCAGTGCAGTACTGTTCTCGCTGAGAACATGAATATTATATTGACAGGAATGCTTCTCAGCAAGAAAAGAGCACATGATCATGCAACTGTGATAATTCAGAGTCACCTATGGAGCTGCACCTGCAGTATTCACTTTGCTGGCAGAATATTAAGAACTGTTGCTTTTCATATAATTTCATGGCTATGAAATCATTCCCCGGATATAGGAAAATATTCATGGCACCAGCTGAACACAAAGCAAATTATCCTAGCTCTTCAACCCAGGCAGATGAATTCCCTCTGACCTGACTGTACAGACTAACACAAATGATCCATCACACGTCTAGCACTGAGACACATTAGGTGCTTAGCAGGTGGAAGACGGCATGTTGTTTTCCATGGCGCATTGGAATTGACCCTTCAAAGCCCGAGACTATTTGGTCTTTTGGTTACAACCCAACCTAGTAATGAAGTAATGACTCGTGGTAGCACTTGCTAATCATATTTTTGTGGGGTAACAGATGCTGGAGGCCCGATGACTGCCGTATTGTGGCTCAGACTGGTATTAAAGTAAAAACTTTAAAGTAAAGTAAAATCTTGATCTCCTCAGAGATCTACTTAACATAGCCACAAATTCTCTTTTTATCCACACAACCTTCCTTGTCTTTCTATCACTTTCTGTTTCCAGTCTCCTTCCTAGGCAGAAGTCAGAGATGTGGCTGGGGACTTATGTTAATTGCCCAGCATGAGAATACTGCATTCTTGCATTGTGGCACAGAGATATCACCTTGATTACTTGCTGCTTTTCATACATTCTTATTGTTTTTCTTTTTTCTCCTAACACTTTTTCATGGTTTTTCGGGTTTGTTTTTGGGTTTTTTTTTTTTTACCAAGACCTTTCAGGTTATTTGCATTTGCTGTTACGCCTTCAGCTGTAGTCCCAAAGAAATTTTTCCTACCCTTCTGTCCCATTCAGTTTGTTTAATCTTCCCTCTTTTTTGGACTATGTTTGCAACTAAAGGCTTACTGTCCACAGAACATGATTGATTCAGAGTCATAAACATGCATGATGTTTTGCAGAAAAATAAAATAGACAGATTTCTGCCATGAGGAATTTATATTGTAAAAGTTACTTTATTCTCTTCTCTAATTCTCCTCTTTTTCTGTCAAGTTTGACAACATCACCTCAATCCCTTCTCCTCAGGCCTCCAAGGTAAGCTCTAATTGATATTTTGCCCTTGCAAGAAGACTTTGTTTATAACTGACCTTCATAATTTGCTTTGTTCCTCACTGGGCAAAACCACCTTTCTCATCTCTGCCTTTCTATTCATAGCTATTTGTGGGACTGCTTCAGCCTGTTTCTTTTCTCTGCATTGCAGAAGGATGCTCCAAAATCAGCAACTATTACTCTTCCCTCACATAAATAATCTCACTTCACCTGTCTACTTCCACACCAAGCACGTCTTTCTCTCTCATTATTTTCCAAATCTCATTGTGCTTGACTATAGTATTAAAATTAGTTTTCTGAAATATCCTCTATTCAACTCTTGACATCTAAAAATCTCTTTTTTTTGCCCTTTTCCCATCCTAGTTCTGGCTTCTCACCTTCTAGTCACCTACCCTGGTATTGGATCAGTTACCCAGTGATCTCCACCAAGTTTCCTGCTCTCAGTTTGGAACTTCGAAATACTCCTCACTCAGATAGTCCATACCTCACTCAGGATCCTTCCTTCTTTAATCCTCTGCAGAGGTCAACCACTTACTGAAACTGCCATAGGAATTGTACTGTACACATTTGTGGGGTTTTTTTCTGAAGCTACTAAAGTTGCTATGGTTTCAAAACAGTTTGGATGCCTCTGCCTTTCAGTTTATGGAATCTCAATCCCTGCTCTTTGGTGCAGTGTAAAGGTTGCAAAGTGTTTTACAAAACAATGCAGTGTAACACTAATAATGAAAAGCAAAAGGTAAGCAATGTACTTGGACTTGGGAAAAATACACTGTGGAAGCTTAATATTTATATAGTAGTAGTCTTCATTACAGCTGTGCTGTCATTAGAGAAACACATAATTAAATCCATAGTCAAGGGATACTGGAGCCTAAATCTCAGTCAAACATCAGGAAGTGCTGAGTTACATCAAAGGATGCAACATAAACAGTGAAATGCTTCAGAAAGTAGTTAATTTCAGTTACAATTTCCTTGTACCTTTAATTTCTGTAAAATGTGGATTATTTGCTCCTTATAAAAGCCCCAGTAGGCGTCAGTTAAAAACCAACCAGTCAGGGCAGGATGCTTTTGTCAGATGTATTTGTATTTAATATATGAAGTGGGGGAGGGGACACATGGAAGAGGTGACAAATTATGGGATAAATTATTATAGTTAACTAGTGGAAAAAAACCAACCCACAACAAAACAATCAATCAATCAGAGTTTCTAAAACATGCCAACAATTCTTTAAAACTAAAAATGTATTGTATATAAAAAGCAGTAACCCTAATTTGGACCTCCTAATAACTGGTGAAGATGAATTAACATCTGAACATCATGCTAGTGAGTGATGAGGGTTAGGTTCATCAGGTTCCTAATGTTGTATAAAGAACTGAACTCGTACTAATATCCACATCTGAGGATTCAAAAAAGAAATTAAAGAAGCTGAAATAAGAACAAAATCTGACTAGGAGAGAAAAATATATAGGAAAAACATGAGGAAAATCATAATTTGTTAGCAAACAGGCATAATTAAGAATTGTTCTGTAACTAAGATGCTAAACAGACTTCAATCCCAATAAAAGTAATGAAAAATATGGTATTGGATTCTCTTAATTAAGAAACAGGAAAATAAACAGCACCAATCAATGTGGCTTTATGAAAAACAAACTTAGATGGACAAGCCTGACTACAGTCTTCAAGAGAGCTACCAGTTTGTCGTACAAAGAGATTGTGATGACATGAACTCCTCAGATTTCTTTTTAGAAAATCAGGCATATACCATAACAATATAGTACATGTCAAATGGATTAAGAACTAGCCAACTGACAGTTTGACACTTGGGCATAATTCACTGAAAGGGGTATTTTTAACAGTCTCTGCATGGACTAAAAGTAGACACAGAAGAAAATGGCCACTGCAATGCCCAAAGAGGTTTACATTTTCTCTCATAATTAATATTGTTATCTAACAAGAAAATATGTAACCACAACAGCATAATGGCAAATATTGGGCGGTAATAAAAGGTAACCTGCCTCACCAAGTAAGCTGGGTCTAAATCCATTTTAACACAGCACAAAATGTACAATGATACACCAATGAACAAGGTAAGAGGGCATATCTCCAAAAGAACAACAGCCTGTTGCATGCTAAAGCTGCTTATTTTGCTGCATTACAGAGCTTCCAGAGCAGAGCTGTTTTCCCAAAGAACTGCTGGAAGCAGAAACATTATGTGCAAGAAGAGAAGAGTAACATTATTTTTATGTTCCAGCAACTGATGAGACAGGTACTGGAGCACTGTATTAAGTTCCGGTGACCAAAGAAAAGGAGTTTTTAAAAAGTTCTTCAAAATTCGAAGAAATGTGAGAAAGAACTGTTAAAATTGTTAGAGAACATACACTTTGACTTTAATTTGAAATAAACCCAAGCAAATAGTGAGTGAGGTCCTTGTATTTTACTAAAAAATTCCTTGAAGTAGGCATAAGAAGCTGAATTCTATGTATATACGGACAGAAAATAAAGAAGATTGTAAGTAATGAAGGCCACTGCAAAGCCCCCCAAAATATCGCTGAAAAGTGGTGTTTTTTCCATTGTTCTCATTTCAAGTGCATGATTTTACACATTTCTGGAAGAAATATGACACCTTAACTCCAGAGTCTGCTAGATGAGAAATAATACTTAGGACAAAAAAATGACTCTATAGTTCTAAACAGCTGAAATTATAAAACAAATGAGGGTGTAAATACACTTTCTGGCTAAGAAAGTATATGTTATACACACACAATGACAAAATGCAATACAAGCAACATTTTAGAGTAGGAAAAACAAATATCTCCTAACTCTAACATTAGGGATTTTCTCTTTGCTGTATAGATTTTCTGGAAGAAGCTGAATACAAAGGGAGGAACACTGATGTCAGTCTGTGAAAATCAGGGTGCTGAGGCTGTTTTGCAGTATTCATTGCTGAATCGCTGTATTCACTTCATAGCAAAGAGGTTTTTCCAGTGATTTCAGAGTAACCATCATGTTATCATATGCCTAATTTGCCATGCTTATAAAGTGCTTTGAAAACTGCTGAAACCTAGCACATCACTTCTTTTTCTCTGAACTCATTCTGGAGCTTCAGTTGGATAGAGGCAGTTATTAGATAGAGGAAGAAAGGACTGCTTGTATTGCTCATTCCTACTATAAATGCTACCTAACAGTTTAGGAGCTGTTTAGCACCTTCCCTTCTTAGTGAAGATGTCTTCTCTATAGGTTCATGATAATTATCTGTTCTTTAGCCTTCCTTGCTCTCCTGCTTGACAGCACCCCCATTACCCTCCTAATGTACTGTAAAGGTGAAAGCATTGCAGTATTTTATTATTGCAATTTTGTGGGGAAAAAAACCAAGAACTGAATAGTTACTGAATATAAAAACACGGAGCATATTCTTTAAAGCTTTGAGTAATTCAAAAGCACGGAGAAAGAATTAATTTAATTCAGCAGCCAGTTGCCGTTACTGTCTGCTCATGAAGTTTATAGGCTGGAGGCATGTCTTTATGCAGTCTGGTGCAAATATGTGTGCATTTCTGAAAAAAAAAAAAAAAAAGTCTCTTTCCAGTTGTACATGTCTACTCAGCCTCTGCAGAGAAACCTAAGTGAAGTGTGCCACGGGGTTGGATTAGGCAGAGGGCAAACAAGATGTTTGGGGGACTGGAGCATCTCTCTTACAGGAAAGGCTGAGGGAGCTGTACGTATCTGAAAGGAGGGTGCCAAGAGGATGTTTTCAGGCTCTTAGTGGTGCCAAGCAGCAGGACAAGAGGGCAGAGACTGATATACAGGAAGTTCCACCTGAATATGAGGAAGAAGTTCTTCACTGTGCAGGTGACTGAGCACTGGAATAGATTGCCCAGAGAGGGTGTGCAGTCTCCCTCACTGGAGATACTCAAGAACTGTCTGGATGCAATTCTGTGGAATGTGCTCTAGGATGACCCTGCTTGACCAGGCAGGCTGGACAAGATGATCCACTGTGGTGCCTTCCAACCTCACCCATTCTGTGATTCTGTGATTCCAGAGGATACCCCATATTAGTGCGTCCTGGCCAACTCTGGTGACACTTCGGGTTGGTCTGCCCCTCACAAAGAGTGCTGACTTTACAGTTCTACAAAGTGAAATGTTTGCTGTACCGGATGTCGGAGGGGGATAAGAAGTGAAAGGAGTTTGAGAGGATGGAAGTTTAGATCAATGCCTATACACACTTCTTCAGTGATGACTTGGATTTCTTTTCATAACTTCAATATCTTTTTTTTTTAGAACTTCGTCAGGTTTTTTTGTCACAAACTAATGTGCCTTCCTGGCCTCATAACTGTACCAGGATAGCCTTGCATTAAACCAGTAGTTGTATCTTCTTATTTTGCTAATTACTTAATTTGACTCTATAAGATCAAATAAAATTTTTTAGAGAATAATAGTAGTAGTAATAATAATAATAATAATAATAATTGCAAAAAATCAGAGGGAACTTAGTGGCATAGTCTTGGATGTTTATCCAAAATGTGAACCTATCATCCCAATGGTTTCTATATTAGCATGAAGAGAAAATGCTATGTAGTAACTTTGTTATAATCTTAGTATGATATTAGCATTCATATTTTATAAAAAAAATTCTCAATTAAACAGAGAGTAAAAAAAAAAAAAAAATTGGAATTCGCAGTAAAATTCAGCACTGTCACGTCTTGCAGTACTTGCATGCCACCTGAGAAATGCCAAGCTGACTCACTCTATTGTCTTACTAGCAATTACTTAAAAGATAACTTGTAAAAAATCTCTATTTGGTACCTGAAGAGTTAATCAAACCTTAGCTGATGTGAGAGACTTCTTCCCTGCACGTCCTCAGAGACAGTTGTAATTAATTTGATCTTCTCCAGTCATTAACTCAGATTCATAGTGAGCTCTCCACACACTGCTCTATTAATTCACTGGAGATCAGTTCTCAGGATTCATTTAGTTAAGCAGCACTGCTGGATTACATTTTAAAACCCTTTAAACTGGTTGTAATTGATGTCTGTTTATAGAAGCTTACTTTAATGGAGTCAACGTGAGATGAAAATCTACCATACTAGTCTAAGATAGTCCCTTGCTGTTTAAAGCATGTCTCCAGAGGCATCCAGTTAAATAAGAGACACTGCAAAATAAAATAAATTCCTCATTAATCACCAACCTAGTCTTGGCATTTTAAAAATATTTTTTTGTCCTCCTGACTGCTGGTACTCTGGATACAAATCTAAGTAGATCTCTCTATGCAGTAACATATATATTTGTTAGGTATTAGGACTTGATCCTGAACTCAAGTAAACAAAGGTCCTGTTGGCTTCAACGTAAAGTCAACAAGGGTGAATGTCAAGAGCAATGTTTTCCTCCATTAAAATCTCAGTGCAGCCAGCACACTGGCTGTACTTCTCATCGTCAAAGGGCAACATACTTGCGTGGAGCTATTCCCAAAATACTGGAGCAACTAGACATGGACTGCATTCTTCAATTGCTGTTCAGCAATTAAAGCATCAGAAAGATAATGGTGTTACTGCTGCTTAAATAGCATGATTTTAATATCTGTCTTCTGCATACAAACAGTTATAATAATGGCATTTAAAACAAAATACAGAGTTTGGTAAAAAAAAATAGACCTTGGAGTCACTTTTGAAGCCATGTAGGAGGAAAGAGTGCCATTTATTATATTTCAAGCAGAAGACTGGAAATTCAACCAATCCTCTGCAGGCCATTAACTTCATGCATTCTGCTTCCACACTTGGACTATCCCATACCTGGTTATTTTGAAGCGAAGATAGAGGAGCTTGGATCTATCCTATCTATGTGGCTAGACACAAACTGTGTAACATAAGACAAAATACCTCAGGTAATGTTTTCTGAAGTAGCTCATTGACCACAGAGTCCCTGTTTATGGAAAAATAATTTGAGACTACACAGACTTGACTTTCTCTCTAAGCACTCGGAATTTTAGCTGAAATGAAGAGCAATTTCAGATGTTCACTTTCTCTGAACATGAAATCCAAGATCTCTTAGTTTGCCATTCGAAAACCACAAGCATCACAAACTAATATTCATACAGAACGTAAAACAGGGCTTTATGTTGGTCTCTGTGGCCAAAGAAGAAAGATAAACCTATTATTAACTTATCTACTATTACATCTATTGTTATCTACTGTTCCTTTGTAACTTCTTTACAGGACGGTTGTGAGGCTAAATTAATAGCTCTAAAAACTTGCAAGATCTTGGGTGAAAGATATTATTTAAATGCAAAATCAAACCACTGCATGCCATGGAGAAGAGATTCCTATCTTGCAGCACCTTTTTCTTGAATAGTGTGTTTCAGACCTCCCTGTGTTGTGCACAAAATACAAAGAAAAATGAGTTTTACTAGGTTACTTTAGAAATGACAGTCTTAATATTTACAAGGCCACATTCTCTTTTGTTTTACAGGCAGCAGTTGCTCTGCAGGTAAACAGTACAGGAAACAGCTCTCAATATGATAAAATTTTCCATGCTATTTTATCTGCTAAATATTGTGAGTATAGGGGAAAGATGATGTATACCTTTTATACACAAATGGTAAAGGAATGGAAAATACTGGATACACCTTCTCTTTTTTTTCTCAATCCCTAATTGCAGCAACATATTTACTCAGCATTCCTTAGGTCCACTCAATCACTCATACTGAAAATATGGCTTGAGTGCATAGGGACAGCATGTGCTTTCACGAGATGAGACAAATTGCAACAATCTTCTTTAATGTGATCTCATACCGCATGAGCTGAACAATACTAGAGGAAGCCAATGACAAACTCGACTGTTTGCTGCCAAATAAAAGTGAGGTGGAAATGGAGGTCGGTGATTTTCTTGGTGATGGTATTCTTCTTCTCAGGAGTGAAAAGGAACTGGGGTGCTGCTCACAGCAAATGCAGTGTGTAATTTTGTTAAGTATATGTTATTCACTGCAGCTTATAATACACAAAAAAACCCCACAAGAAAGCTGTTTGATTCTCCAAGATGGGAAAGAATCTACAAACAAAAAAAGAGCAAGAAGTTGCAAAATATAAGAAGGACATCACTTGCACTTTCTGTATTTACCTTTCCTATTTTTGTAAGATATGTCAGAATATCTAACATTTATACCAGGAACTTGATCACAATCAATATTTTCACCTACTGACATGAAATGAAAATTCCTCAAAAGGTCAAACAGGTGTCTAAACAGTTGCTTAATAATAATTTTCTCTGCTTGTTGAATTTGGTATAATTACTCACTGTGCTCTACTGGCAACACAACTTCTGTCCCATCCTTTGGGGCCTTACTGCAGGCTTCTCTTCCACTGGTGCGGAATTATTTTAAGGATGCAAGAATATTTTGAATATCAAAACCAATTTGAATTTCAAAAAGAGAGACAGTTTTAGTGGCCCCAATTTCCATCAGATGATTGGTGCAGTTTCCCCGTACTTGTTCTGTGTGCTCAATTCTCCTGTACTGTGAGCAATGCCAATGCAGTTCCCACGCTGTTACACCATGGGACCAGGGCGAGATGCTGGAAAATCCAAGCTTCTGTGAGGAAGGCGCTTTCAAGGGCAGCAGATGGCACACGGACCTTAGCCGATCTTGCAGCAGGACCACTGGGGAAGCATTGTCATCTGTTGTTTATGAAACACTCCAAGGGCTCCATGTTCACCTGGCCATTGGTCAGCTCCCAGGGTCACACTGATTTGCTGTCAGGCCACACCAAAGAGCACTCTGAGACTGAAGTCTTTCAAAACCTTTCAGGCCCTTGGTAAACAATATATTGCTGCATTCAGTTACTGCACACATGCTCCCCGCAAAGGACTCTTAATGGAAGCATTCCTGGTACACACATCCATGTTCAGGATCAAAAGTCTATTTCTCCACATAGAACCGTAGCACCTATAGTGCTACCCAAGTGTGTCCAGTTTGCACCTATACTGGAAATTTGTTCCTAACTTCTGAGAGCCCTGAATGTCTGGTCTGGCAGCATTAAGCACATTAGCTAAGTGAAATCCCTGCTTGTCATCCTCAGGACACTTGTAAGAACATAGATAAGATGCTAACTTCAGTGAATTTATCTGCATTTCTTTTAGGGAGTCTTTTGGGATTGAATCCTACTGTATCACACTCCTACTCTATTTCTGCACCTATATTTGTGCTGAATATGTTAGTTTATATCCAAACTTACTCACAGAGCTTATATTCATGTGAAATAAGTTGACATTTTTTGCATGAGAGTGAAAGCCACTGATTCCCAATAGAAAATGTACTGCTTCTTCCCAATGTAACAGGTTTGTGATACAATGCAGGCTCCAGTTATAACTACAGAGAGGCCATTACATCACTGAAATAAGTGCAAAATATCTTTACTTTTTATTTCAGAGAACAAGAGGAGTTATGGACTGCAAGAGAGTTTCCCTTTTCAGAAGAGGTAACACAGTGTTATATTGAAGTGAATATATCTTTTACATTTCAAATGTGAAAAGCAGTGGCATTTACTGCCCACAAGCCATAGAGCTCAGCGAGTAATACCAAACAGTTCTGTCTTCATCAATTCATACTCTTCTCAACAATCTTGCTCAAAGTTGCTTGTGGGTGATCATCAGAGTTTGATAAAGTGATTATTAGATAATGGCATCAAATAACTATGATGACTTAAAAAGTTACATGAGTCTTGAAGCCCTGGAGCACTTTATGTGAGGAATGAGTTTCTCCTTCAACACACTGAAAATATATAAAACAAATTGGAGTTTGTTTGAACAGTGTGTTGGAATTAGGTCAAGAAGAAATAAGTTTGTATTTTCTGAATAGCTACAAATACTACAAACGACTTTCCTATGAATAATGATATTACTTTAAGTAGCAGAACTGTTTTTCAGTCTCTTTCTTTGGTACGTTGTTTCATGATGCATGTGAATTCCATAGCAAGATGGTTGCGCCTGTCACTGTGGCTTTCTGCACACCTGGGCTATTTTATGACAATAAAGATTTCTTCTTTTCTACCCAAAGTACAGACACACAAATCATCTAAAAAACAATTTACAGCTACTCATGACTTTTACATCCAAAATGTCAAAAGCTGCTAAACATAATTTGAGTTCAGAGCCACCTTCTAATCCTAAAGTTGAGATGAAAGAATTAACAATCAGAGTGCTACTGATTCAGATTATGTGGGAAATCAGAGTGACCTGTGATATGAAATACTTCCAGCAGCTGAAATGACCATTAAATGACCATTAAATGGTCATGATGGTGGTGTTTATTATGTACAATTCATAAATGGAAGGAAAAGATTTACCATAGTATAAACATGATTATCCTGAAGAGAGGAAGGACTTGGAATAAAGTTAGACAACAGAGATCCCAGGTTATCAAGGAAATCTTAAATATAAATATTTGATGGCTAGTCCCTCTCCAACTAGCTCTTGATGCCATCATTTGCAGGCTATTTCAGATATTTTAGTCAACTTCCTCTATAAAACAGACTAAAGATTGGGAATCTTCTACCAGGAGAGACTTTTCTTGCCTTCTCCTCTCTGCTG
Source organism: Eulacestoma nigropectus (assembly GCA_013397775.1). NCBI lineage: Eukaryota > Metazoa > Chordata > Aves > Passeriformes > Eulacestoma > Eulacestoma nigropectus. The sequence goes on along the minus strand of VZTE01002087.1, from coordinate 24,151 downwards.
AATTTAACAATTTGTGGTTCCCTCATGCTTGTTTCAAGTTCAAGCAACTCCTTCACTTTCAGGATCAGTATAACTGTGTCCTTGAGGCAATTCACATCTTAATTCTTGTCACTGTGTGGCACTTCACATCCCTTTCATCCTCTGACTTCTGCTCCCTAACTTTCTACACCCTGTCCCCATGTCATCTGTTGTTCAAACCTCAGTTACCTCGTCTTTATCCTAGCTGATTCCCCAGATCCAAGCTCTAGGATTCATGCATCAACCCATTCCTGAAACAATAATGCATTATTTCTGAACAACAGCCAGTACCAACACCCAAGCTATTTCTCCTCTCTACCTTCCACACAGTTAGTCCTACAGGGCATGGACTCCCTTTATATTTATGTCTTGTACAGCTCCAAGCACACTGTAAGCATTTAACGCATAAAATAAATAACAAGAGACATGCAGCTCTGCTGGAGACAAGAGGGAGCATTGAAGAAGCTAATCAAACTTGTACTGTGTGAGGTGGGGCTTCAATTTACAAAACACTCATAAAAGATAACTGGGGCAGGCAGGAGGAGACATACAGCTCTTAATATTGACCCAGCAAATATTCTGGCATGTCTTTAATTTAAAAACCTTAAATAACCCTCATGAGCACAAAGCCACTACCCACATGTACACGACAGGCATTTTGTTACTCACCTGAACAGCCTGATTTCCAGAGGCATGAGATAAACCTTTAGGTGTCAGAGTACTTTTTTAAAGACTTCAAGAACAGAGAAGTTTACCACAGTCCTGATCATTCAATGGTTAATTACCATGGCCTTTATCCAAACACATCTTTTCACCATGTAACCTCAGCTGCGTGTCATCCAAAGCTATAGGTCTGTCTGTTAGACTGATTTACTGTAAGCACAGAAGTTTTCCTTATTATGTAATTGTAGGCTGTGGTCAAATTTCTCTTTTTACAGCTAGGAACTATCAAACTTTTAAAGCTTCCAGATGTACAGCAAACTTTTCAGCTCTCCAACCATTTTTCAACTGCTTTCCTATATTTTTACCAATGAAACCATTTCTATGACATCTATCAGAAGTGTGCAACTGTTTTTGTTAGGATCCTGATAGTGCTATAAACAGTGATACAAACTCCCTTCTTCTGTCTGCACATAGAAATAGTTCCACTCATCAGTTTCAAGGCAGTAAAAATGGTTTACATTAATTTAGCAGTTCCCAATAAGCTTTTAGTTCACATTTCACCATTCAGTATGACACATGCTTAGCCATGATCTTGGGCAGTATTAATCATTTAAACAATAATGCTGCATAATGCAACTTAAAATGCTACAATACAATCATGAGACTGTGGTTTTGCTTTTAGATATTTTGTTGTGGGGGTTTTTTTGGCAGGGGGGATGTTGGGTTTTTGTGTGTTTGTTTTACTGTTAGAGCACTAATATGCATTAACAATTGCATTTTTGTGCAGACAGGGGAAGGCAGTTGTGACTGTGCTGACAGCAAGTCAACCCAGTACTCCCCAGCCGTGTATGACCTGGCTTAGGGAGGTGACATAACATACAGAGTCTGTTGTCCACCAGGACATTACAGAGTATCAGTCACTGCATCTCTGTGGTCTCACTAATGAAAATGCACCTTTTCCAGCAGGACATCAAAGCCACACCTATCCCACTGACATATTCTTTCTGTTGACTAAAGTTCATCAAAGTACCAGAGATTTATCTTCCACTAAAAAAGTGCCATTTCAAAAAAATTAGTTCTCACACTTCAGTTGTTTACATTATTGACTTTCTATTATTTTATCTACTATAACATCTTGATGGATAAATAGGACAATTTAGTCCTACAGTAAGAAGCCTCAGGCTCTGAAGTTTTCCCAAACACATCAATTATTATGTCTTAAAATCCAAACAAATAAAACAAAATCCAAACAAAACAAGCAAAACCAAGCCCCAACAAAATACTTCTGTTTATTCAGGTATGCATCCTTTTTTTTCACAAAGTTACCAGGAATGCAAATAAGAGAAGTGCTTTATTAATCAAGAAGTCCTTTCTTAGATCCATCTTGACACCTTTCCCATTTGAATGATGTGGCTCAACATTTTTTTTATTACTATTATTTATACATCATAGCAGGTGAACCTGGTGCTTTACAGAGACCTAGAATGACAAGACCTTGCCCTGAGGTGCTTACAGTCTAAATTAGATGTACACGTATTTATATCACTATTGCTGATACAAAATTCCTTCTCTAAGGTGTGGCACTGAATCTGGGTCCCTCTGGATAATCATGTAAGGAATAAACCACATGTGAATGGGAGTCAGGAAAAAAGAGTTAGAGTCTTTGTTCCACAAGAGCCTAAGTTTTACTTTATGGCATCGGGCCTATTTAACATGCCATACAGTCTCCAACCATGGCTTTTGGCAGACTTTTACAATGTTTAAGGGCACTGTTAGAGTGATCCTTCCCTCAGTGCATCATCCCAGGATTCAAAAATCAGCAGTCAAGCGACTTCCTCAGCCTGAGGTCATATGTAAACCATTGAATTTAATTACTAAGCCAATCCTTAAATTAATTTATCTAGTCCTGTTTTGAACTCATACTTTTTGCTTCCACAGCTCCCCTGTGGCTACAAGTTCCACAATTAAATTATGTACTATGAGAAGAAGTATGTGCTTTTGCTTGTTTTGAAGTTATTGTCCAACAATTTCAAGGGGCAGTCCATGTCATTTGTTTTCTTGCTCTGTGCAATTCATGACTTACACATTTCTACATGCTACTCTTTCTTTGTTCTTTTAAAAGCAAAAAAGACTTACCTGTTGTATTTGCACATGTCTAAAGCTTGGCATTCACTTGTGAACATCTTGGTCACACTTCTCTGGGTCTTCCTAGTTCTATTACATCCCATGTCTGCATTAGTAACCAAAAGTGGGGACACCCAGCATGTGAGCAAACTACATATGTGAAAGGCAGCGACATGATGCTCTTTGCTTTTGCCCTCTCCATTTCTTTCTAATAATTGATAACATTTTAATGGTCACTCCTAACAAACTGATTCTGATGTCCCATCTCACTGCAAAACTCATCATGGCCATAACAAATCTCTTCTACTTATTTAACTTTTATATATCCTGGGGTGTGGTAAGATGAAGGACTACTTGAACCATTGAGGCAATTTTGGATGTCTTTGCTACTACCTTAAGAGGCATCTCCAGAAATGTTATGATCAGTCAAACAGGGGTCTTACTCAGGGCTGAAACATATAAATCGTTTTCCTGAGATTTCTTCTTGCTCCTCACGTGATAGTGGCTTCATGACAGAGAACTGAAGGAGCAAAATAGGGAAACAATAAACAGGATTGTGTTTGCAGATGATTTGCTCTTGTCTACTTTTCTCTGTTAGTGCTACAGGAGCATAATATGATTTCTTTGTCCTTTTTTTTTTTTCAACAAAGTAACAGATTCAGAATGAAACATCCAAACATGAGCTATTCTTCAGTAAAATTGCTGTCCTAATCTGATGGACTGAATCTTTATTTTCATACACAAAAAATTGGGGAATTCAGTAATTTCTTCAAAGCTTAATTTTAGTATATGAAGTTCTGTCATGCTTACTAAAGTTATGTAGTCCTTTATCCTGAAAATACTTCACTGATAGCAGTGAATTTAGGAAGTAAGAATTTTTCAAGATAGGTGGGTATACAAGAAACAAACTTGGAGTCTTTAAGTTGAAAAGTGTATCTACTTTACAATTAGATCATTCTTCCTGAGAATATTCTCAATTTTCAAACTTGAAATAAAAAGAATCAAACACCTACCTTTTTGAGAACAAAGATGTAAGAAATGTTTAGCAAGACCACACACACATTCAATTATTTTAATCTTCAGTCATAAGTCAATACTTGTAGCATTTAATCATTTTTGATTCCCTTCCTTGAACTCCCTTCAATTTATCAATGTCTTTTTAAATACAGATGCTGTAAGATGTAGCGGAGTAGTTTTTTATGAAGAAATGAGGGGTCATTACCAATGTGCTCAAGTGAAAAAAAACGTTAAAGATTAAATATACTTTTGAATAAAGAGTAACTATTATTTCATGCTGATGAAAATCATCTTTTCCCCCTTCCTGAAAACCAAATAAATCTTTCACTAAAATTGCATTCACTGGACTTTTTGAGGCACTCATATTCATGTGAGATTGGGCTTTTTTCCGTGTATGTGGCTAGATGTATTTTAATCAGATGACCAGATATCAATTATGCTACAATTCTGCTTAAGAGTCAAAAAACCCCAGTATCAACAGGCTTTTGGATTGTGTATGATTTTCTGCACTATTTACAGGCTGGCTGGTGACCAAATTAAGTATGAGAAATTAAAAGATTGGAAGCAGTCAAGCAAATTATTGATGTACGTACTGGTCTATGCACATTAAGGCAGACCTGTACCATTCATTCCCTGCTTAGGGATATCTTGTTATTTCAGTGTGTGAAACAATTAAGTTTTTCATCTCCAAGAAGACACATTGAACAAAGCTAACTCATGGAAACTGCTGTGAAGCAGCAGGTGGCTGAGGTAAGCAGGAGAAGCAGGAGATAAAAATCAGTATCAGCAATAACTACAGACACCTCTGCAGAGCTGCCCAAAGTGACAGTGATGAAAACCAAGCCTTAGTTAAAATCTGTGAAGGCAGCTCACTACCTTTGTCCAGGAGACATAAACTCATGGTTGTACAGGACCCCATAAAACAACCTCCAATTCTTCGAAAAGTCAGGCTACAGTGGTGAAATTACCCAATCACATTACTTCTTATGGGATGACTATTCTTTTGGGCTTCTAAGCACTCGGAAGGATATATCTGTAAATACATACATAGTTTACTTGTATAGCTCTCCCTGCTGCTTACTTAGAATAGAAAAATAACCCATTAAAATAAGCACCTGTGGTCCAGATTTATTTGGACCTGAAGTTATACTCTCAGCTTAAGGAGAATATACATCTATGACCACAGATATGTTAGATGTACTTGCAAATTGAGGCATATCACAGACTGGTCACCTAAAACTGACAAATTTGGAAGTAGTGGCTTTTACTTCAACATCTTTGTTTTCCTATGTCCGAAGACCTTTGAGAGTTTTGGGAGGAAAATCTTTTGCATGAAAGGAGTGGCTATCTTTGTACTCAGTAAAAATATTTCTAAAATATATGTTGACACCTGAGGTCAAATTCACCCATCTAAATCTCTGCAACTCAATTCATCTTAGATGCCATTGGTAGCCAGTGGGAAATGACAGGCATTTCTTAAAAATGACTTACACCTCAGTCAGCTTATGCCGTTCCTCCGCGTGCCTCTCTGCGAGTACTAACTCCAAATGACACTGGCACTTAGGGGAATTGTTCCCAAAGTATGTCTCAGGTAAGTTAATTGCGAAGAACTGAGGCATTTGTATCCTGTAAACTCATTTGGAAATTCCCACTCTCTTTCAACAGACAATGCAAGGCTGCTACACTTTTCAACCCAGGAACTGGCTGCAGTGACACCTGCTTTGGGGTTATGAGCCTTTCTGGAGGAGCTGTCTCCAGGCATCCTGAGTCAAGGTTTTACTAGAGACTAAATGTGATGCTCACCTCCAGTTTTAGATCTGGTATTTCCCTGTCCTGAGCACTCCTAGCAAATGAGAATTGAGAATTCCCTCTTGCACCTCAGTCAGGTATTCTCTCTCACGTGAGGTGAGAAGCTGAATTTTAAACCAGGCACAAGGGAAAGAGGCTCTGTCTGAGCACATAACTACCCACCTATATATTGCTAAAGCCACTCATGCTTCCTGGAAAAGACGTATTTTTTTGAAGGTGGACTATGCTGATCTGAAATTGGACATGTCTATATTACTTCCTGCAAAACTGCATATCCTTTCTGAGGTGCATAAATTTCTTTTTTATGACTACAACAATGCAAAGCAATTTTAAATGCCCAGAGGAGAGAACTAGAAAAGACGAATGAAAAGCAATTGAATGATTCATTAGAGTCAGCAGAAGATTTGACGAGGAGTTCTATAATTCTAGACTTTTAATTTAATTGCATCTCTCTCTATTAGTTTTCACCCTTCTTTACCTTCATGGAGCTTCATAAAGATATAAATTTTAAGAGGTCCTTATCTTACAGCACCAAGTAAGAAATATAACACTGTTTATTCTGTTTGGACAGTACATTTGAGTTTTGAGGTTGGTGATTTATTAGACTTCTCAGGTCCTAGCTATACCTGTATACTTGGAATGTCCCAATTCCTGTTTCAGTAAAATTATGCCTTTGACATAAATTCCTGACTATTTGTGAACTTTATAACATTTTCTGTGGCTAGGATATGAGTGCTATGACCTCTCTGCTTATTTGCTCAGGTATTGGCTAAAATCTCTTCTCACTCACATTGCTCCAAGGCACAGGAGTGCTGCTGAAATCAATGGAGCTGTTGAGGATTTACACTCGTGAGCACAATCTTGCCTATATCTGTGTATAGGTATTCTTGAGGATATTGTTGTGCTTTGGATCAAACTATGAAATTCATCATATAATAATTAATCTATAGGTTTTTCTTGATACTAAGTATCTGCATATGAGGCTTTCAGTTGTTACAAAGAACCAATTTATACGAGATGAGGTTCTACCCTCCAAATTACAAATCTGATTTAATTTCTCTTTGATTCAATAGGCTTTGATTTGGTCTTACGGCATTCCTCTAGCCTACCTTTTCTGAAACCTCTTCCCTCTACTGTTGTTTCAAAGATTTGGTTGATTGCTGTGTTCACCACTGTTCTAGGCTAAGGATCATCTTTAAATCAGCTACTCGAACAGAAGCAGCCAAATGCTAAAAGACACTTTTTTAATATTGGACAAAATAAATTAATAAATTAGATATCCTAATTTCATGTTTATAAACTGCAAACAGTTCAGCAGAAGTACAAATTATTCACATGTTCAAACGTTATATGCATAAATCATCCCAGAGTACTCTGCCAGATCTGCCACCACTTCTGTGAAGCAAGATGGGAAAGATCTTTCTTCAGAGAAAAGCAGAGCAGGATAAAGGTGTAGAGGTGCACTTCGACTTGATTTTTGCTACTCCAAGCTGTGTTTTTAAAACATGTAACAATCATCCCTTCTCCTCATTGCCATCTCACCCCTACACATTTTTCCTTCATTTCCCAAGCAGCTTTTTATCTCATACAGAGTATTTTCCTTACAAAATTTATTATTAAAAATAATCTGATTTTTTTTTCACAAGTCCTATCACCTACATTTTCAGAGAACCCATGCCACTTGTTGTTCCTCCTCAGCAGGACAATTTTACACAGCATTTTTTTTTCTATTTTACAAGTAGTATGGCCAACAATTAATTTCAAAGAATCATCTCCTTTGAGGGCTGCAGTCTACTTCCACTAAATCAAAATGAAAAGTTTATAAACATTAAGAGTGCCTGTAAATTCATCAGTAATTTTGTATCAGCTAGGAGAAAAAAGGAAAAAATAGTTACAATACTTCAACACTTTGTTTCTGAAAGAGTTCAATGATAGGCTTGGGTTTTTTTGGCTATTCTAATGTCAATCACAACATGTAATTCTCCATCCCCCCATTACTACTTAACTGCATTTAGGTAATTCAGAAAACCATTGACTTGACAATTTTATCCCAGACCCTATAAATATGTTTTCTCAGCATGACTCAATATAAATGTCTCTGTCCTTAATATTAGGTACTTATGGAAGTGTATGCATCATTAGGAGTGCATGAGTACCTCTATACAGACTAGGTACAGGTATAGGAATATGTATAGCTATAAATATTATTAAATCATTCAAATATTTGTGAGAAATGAACCTAGGAAGTAGCCTTTATATTTACGTATTTTAGCTAGTGATTAATGTTATGAATTTTAAAATGTATGTGCAGTTGTTCACTATTTTACAAAAGTCTGTAGTGAAGCCCATGTATGCAAGTGTCATGCTCATTGTCATTCTAGAAAAAAACCTCATTTCAATGAAAATAATTTCACTGTGATACTGTAAGTCCTTTGATTAAAACATGAACAAACCAAATACCCAAACCAAAACACAAGCCAGGACAAAAGCGTATCCCTCTCTTTTATTCTAAGATATGCTCAACTTGAAATAAAAGTAATTTCACAACTCTAACTATGAGGGAACGGTAGCACTTACACAGTCACTGTATTCTGATCAATACGTTATTATACCCTCAAGAGAGGAGACAGGAAAATTTGGGTGAGGAAGAAGAAACAAATCTAAAATACTCTCCTGACCAGGAAGGTCAGAGCTCTTTTATCCCCAGCAGAGCATTTTCAAATGAAAAAATGTGAATCTCTTCTCTTAATGCACTGAACACTACTCTGCCTGTACAACAGACTAAGTCCTATATAAACATTAAACATTTATTTGTATCCTTCATAAATAGAAACAGAAGCAGTGCTTCTAACATCTGTCATTGCTGGAATAATCATGCTGCTGTGCAATTATAATGTTGGAATCCTTTTACAAAATGAAAACAGCATTCATCCACAATTATTTATTACAGTAGGGCCCACTCTCCTCCTATGATTGTTATTTAAGACAAAACAGCTCTCTCGCTTTCACTGACTAAAATTGGCTTATCAGTGAGCTTTTTGCTTACAGATAAATTTTCCTCTGGGTCAGTCCAACTTAACTTTAAGATGTTGCATTGCATTATATTATAAATTAATTACATCAACTGCCTGCAGTTTAATGCACTTTAAGGAATAGTTAATGCACTGCTGCAGTTCTTAGTGACAAATTGCTATTATTTCAGACTCACAGGGGTTAGGATTACTCCTCTGTCTCCTCCCATTGCCATGATCCCATAACAGGATGAATGCATTTTACACTAAACATTTAAACAATAAATGGGGAGAGAGAGATAGAGGGAGAGAGAAAGAGTGAGTGTGGGAATATTAATGAGCAGAGGAACTTCACGAGGACAGCAATGAGATGAAAGCAACGTTGCTATTAAGGAATGTTTTCACTCCTGCCTGTCTATCATAAGGCCAAATCTTCAGATAAGGGTTTTTCAGCATGATACAAGATGTTATCAAATGCTGTTGTACAATATTTAGTCTCAAGGGCTGACTTAAAAGAAATGGCATCAACTATAAAACAAAACAACACACCGCCACCAAAGAAAAGTGGAAAGCAAGTGCAGTAAAGGGTTCAAGTTTGATGCACAGTTATTATCACAGCTCTGCTTTCCCACACAGCTGATTTTTATCTGTACTGGATATCACTGATAAGTATACTTTATGTCTATACGTGTTTGTGTGTGCGTGCGCATTTCCTCCCTAAAAGGGGACCATGAAAGTGTAGGGGGGAGAGAGAGTACAAAATTGAATGCAGGCTGCCAAGATGGAAATGATATTTGTTTTCTATCACACCAGAGATGCACCATTCCAGCTTTTGTCCTTCAAAGCTGTGAGAGACCACGCTTTAATGCCTGCAGGTTGACCATGCATTGTTATTATACAGTCTTCATGTTCACATCATGTGTCATCTGACCAAAAGAGAGTCTACAAAGTGAAAGCCTCATGCAAAATTTATGCTTATATGGCTGTTTCAGTCAGTGGAAAAATCAATACTGCAGGCTTGATGCACAGAAATGACTGAGTGCTCTCTGACTGACACTAAAAGCACTGGGAGATTGAGGGGCTGCATTTGCCGTTCAAGGAATTGAGTGTATTAGAGCTCTTATAATAGTCTGCTCACCTTATATTAGCCTTTCCTTGGGATTATTTTTTGATAACAATTATGATTGTGGGGTTTAAGGCAATTACACTATTACAAAGAAAAAGCTGCTTTTTATGTCCTGTAAAGCTGTCATATATTTCACACCACAACTGCCTTCCAATTATTTTGTTACAATGCACTTTGGAAGCAAAATGTCCTAACTGATATATATTAGTCCTTTATGTTTTATAAATAAAAATCAAAGCTGTAATGTAATCCTTCAAAAGAAACTTCACAGTTTCCCTGATGTTATTTTAAAAAGAATAAAATGCAATGTGTGTTGTAAGTCTTAAAAAAGACATACACGGGAGCTGTTTTTATATGGAAGTACAACACAAGCCAGGGATATTGCACAGATTGTGCAGACTGTTGTTGTTCAAAGTGCTAATACTGCCTATTAAACATGGATGGATATGGTCCACAAAGATGAAGTTTAACAAAAGAAAAGAAACAAAATCTATCCGCTCAGAGGCTTTTTAGAAAAGCATTTTCAAGATGTAGCTTAATGTTAGAGTGAACATCTTGCCATAACAACTCAAGGAATTTGACATAGAAGTGGGTATCAGAAAATGGACAAAATTAATGTATGAAATAAGAAACAAACTCTTGTAATCTACTTAAATTACATATATTCCCTCAATCAAAAAATACCTCTGGTCAGAACAGGAATGTACAGCAATTTTGTCACTGTAAACACACAGAGATATTGTATTAGATGGCATTACAAGCTGGTTAGCAATGTCTTCTACTTCTATTATAACTCATAAATAATGAGCAAAATTATTAATACAGATTATAAGAAAGGATTAAGACATACATTGGTAATAGGTTTAGAAATCCCTGAATTCCATAGCAATAGTAATTATATTATTATAAAATACACTTCACTCCCATATTTAGCTTTTTGACATGTATGCACTGAGGTGCGTAAAAAATATGGCCCTTTCTAGTCATAAACAAAAGAAAAATTGATGAAAATAAAACACGCTAGCTGCCTTGCAATGCACTGGTATTTTTACATTATAGAAACACAGTTAATACTATCTAGTTGAATTCTTACAAATTAAAAATTACTACCTCTGCAGGTCCTGTAGCAGAGCTAATGCCACCTGCAAGCAGATAAGTATAGACTATTTTCCCCCAAAAAAGATTCACAAAGTTGTGTCTAATAGCTAAATAGTGCTGTGCAACTGAGTACCCTGATTACCCCTCTTCTAAAGCAAAAATTTCTGCTACTAGAGCTTGTGAATTTAAAATAAAATTTGCCATCAAGTTTTTGTACTTTTGTGTGGGTATGTAGTGGGGGTTCATGACCCTTTTGAGTTCAGAACCCCCAAGAAACAGCTGCCATCCACAGAAGCTGGACTGGCACAGCTATAAACCAGCTCTGAAGCCCCATTCATGTGTCATACAGGCACCACTTCCAAGACATGAGACCATCTGCTTTCAGTGACTTCATTAAAAATGCTGAAGTGGCTAACTTCCCTCAGATCAAGGTCCCACATTCTGTTTCTTGGTCACACTAATCCCCTACCTGAAATGAGTAGAAAGTTTGTCTGTGGAATGACTGCACTGATTTGGGCCCTCCTGGAGCACAGAAGGGACAGGTACTGGGCTGATCATGTAACTACAACAAACCTACATGGGCAGTGGAAAGGAGACTCAGTGAATTCTTTTTGGTGAGAGGACGAATTTTCCTCTGCTTGCTGTGAGAAGATGGAAGGAAGAAGGAAGGCTGACTCCGAGAGGAGATAGCTGATTGACACCTGGTAGGAGTTAGTGTAGAGCCACATTGTAGCTCCATGGGAGTCTGTCAAGCCTACAGTGTCTCTGAACAAATGCTGAAACCAACTTCTTCCTACTGATTGGGAAAAAAACCCTACAGGGAACACATACACTGACAATACACCTTAGAATATGGGTGCTGTCATATAAATCCCTAGATTGCCCATTTTTTCTGTCACCATGGGGAGAGGTTATGCACACATCTAGCAGGACAGAGAAATATGTGGGGCAGTGCATTGTTTCTACCTACGGAAGTTGTAACCAACAGCACAGAAAAAGGCCTCCGAGTTTGAGGATGTCTTCCAGTAAACTAGGTTTCTCTGGTGTTTGTCTTTTTTTTTGTTTTGGTTTTTTTTGGGTTTTTTTTCTGACCAATGAGACATCTCTCCAGTAGATGATTTAAAAGAAGAAACAAAAAGAAGAGGAAAGATCAGATAAAATGATAAAATATACTATTTCTTTTGATGTCTCTTTTCACTTAGCCTAAATGATTAACAGTGTGGATAGGTAATCTTGACTACAAATAAAACAGCAAAACAGCTGTGAAAAATTTCTGAATGGAGGAACAAGAGGACTGAGAAAGAAGACTGATTTCAGGCTCACAGATGACTAGTGCTGGAAGGAATCAACACCATCCGATTTACAAATTAGTGTATTCATCTTTTTTAGTTTTCATGCCTCATCAGGCATGCAAAATTAAAGAACAAAGTCTGTGTACAGAAAATTCTCAAAAGTTGAAGGTGTCCCTCCATCCAACAGATGCTGAGATGAAAACCAACAGCTCTGTTTTCACCCTTTCCTATAGAAACTATTCCTCTGGCTGCAGTTTCTTCACCTGTAGATGCCTCACCAACTTACAAGATTTGACTTAAGAAAGATGACAGAACCAAACTAGCAAAAAGTCCCCCTGAAGGGAGTCCAAACTTCACGGTCCAAGGTAACTGAGGAGAAGACATGGATGGCTGTTTCTACAGTGTGGTCATTTCTTCATTTGTCCCGTATCAAAACCCATTCACTATCCCCATTAAAGAAATAGCTATGATTATCTCTGCTCAAACCCAGAAGTTCTCTCTCCTAGTCTTTCTCTCCCCCAAAAAAAAGATCTTAAAAAAATGCCACATTAAAAACATATTATAAGAAATGTTTTAGCACTTGAATACCTGAATACTTGAAAAGTAACAGCAACTAGGTAAAGGTCACTTTCTAAGTACTAATGTGTTCAATATATCACAAGATACACAGGTTTTTATTCAAGCATCTTACAATTCACTGAGAAAGTATCTCCTCACCCATAGACATGGAAAAAGTGTATGCTAGTATCCACAACTTATTCCATTGTCATCACATTTATAATGGTTTACTAGCAAACTTTGGCCACGTAGATGGCGAACTGAGAACTTGGATTATCACACAGCAGCTTGCTTTTCTTCCGTTGTGAGCTGCTCTCATGCACACAGCTAGAACTGGGAGCTGCCCAAGACAAGAACAATTGTTTTAATGTGCATTTGTGAAGTTTCTATCATGTGAGGTCTTTGATCAGTGCCACTAAGTACTAGTGGGGTACAAATAAACCCTGTACTACCAGATCTACTCAAACAGTTAAACGTTACCTAATGGGAAAGGTACTATAAAAATACAAACAAAAACCCAAAACCTATAAACTGTGAAAGTGAAAAACTATAGCAGGAAGAAAGCAAAGAAAGAAAACAAGAAATTACATATTTGGTGTATTTCAGCCTGTTAAATGAAAAACCTGAAAACTTTTGGAAAACATTTAAATGTATGCATATACACACATGAAATTTAAAGGTAGCCGAAGTTAATGTGCCTATCTGCCACTATCAATAATCATTGCTAATATGTCCCTAGAATAGATATGAGTAAGTGGGTGACCTGAGAGTGAAGGCAAGAATAGTATATCCATGCATAAGTGACTGCTCATTCAGGAGATGCTCAATATTTTTACAGAGATATTTTCATTCTATATCAACAGATTGACCAAAAGAAGGAATAAGATATGAGCAAACTTATAGGGAATGAGCAGACCATTAATGACATGGAAGACAAACATTTACAAAAGATTGGTAGTGGTGCAAGGCTTCTCAGGAGACCAGACTGAAAAGTATATATCCTAGCAACTGTGTTCAGAAAGGACATGGAGCTTTAACAGGGTGTGTTAGGAAAGAAGAAGAAAAATGACCAAAATAAGAAAGATGATGCAAAAGGGTTTTACTAATGCTAGAGAGCAACTACAGCAAGTTTTGGGTAAAGCTCGTATGTACAAGGGAAGAAATAGGGAAGTTAAACACAGGTTAAATGACAGATTAATGAAGGGGATGTTGTCAGAAGTGACAGACAGTGGTGAAAGCTGAGACATCTCAGAATAAACAAAATGTCAGAAAGACAATCCAAGACAGCTTTGGGGAAGTCAGGGGAAGATGGATACACCCATAAGTCACCACTGTGGAGACTCTAAGTGAAGCTATATCAAAGATATGTTGAAATCAGCATAGCGTTCAAATTAAAAAAAAAAAAATTAATAATTAGGGAGTATTTAATGTTATCTGTGTAAGAACAATGGTTTCATTACTTCAAAGAAGCACAGTTTGTGTGTTGATATTTTCCCCTGAAAAAATGTAGTATTTTTATCGTTTATAACATCAGGTTTGAAGGAAATTTAACCAGAAACAGTTGAACAGACTATGTCACTATTAGTACAAATATATTTTGTACAGTCAAAAAGGGATGTTTTTGCGTATGACTAATAAGAGATGTGAAAGAGGGTTCCTTTTAACTTTCTCACCTATTCACCTATTCCCTATGCTACAGTTCTGTTTCTACTGAGTGAATGCAACCACCTTATTATTCTGCATGAGCTTAACCATGGGTTTACTTTGTCTTGTTCTCCTGCTTAAGAAATTCATTGAAAAAATGTTTACTAGACAATAGCCACTGACAAAGTACTCCGCTGGAAAACATATCTTCCAACGTGGTTCCCTCATGTAAATTTCTTGTGTGGAGGCCTATCAGACTGCCAACCTTAATTATGCTGAGCAGTACCACACAAAAATCAGGGGGATAATAATATTATAAATTAAAATACAACTCCACATAGCAAACACAGTGTATTCTAGAGCAGGAATACTCAACAGGTAATAGAGGCATAAAAAGTCTCCCTCACATCAATACCTGTGAACTAATATAATCTAATACGTTACAAGATTACCTGAGAAAGGAGAAAAACTATGTTATAAAAATAAGAATCTTGCAGCTGGAGGACAAGTTGGATTCCACCTCTAATTTAAGGGCATTACCTTCTGAATGATGCACCCATGCATCTGACATCATTGTTGAATGTTCACAAAACTAATGGCATTTTTTCTGTTAAATTCATAACTCAGAAACATAATACATATTCACAGGGATGTATGTTTGTTGATCTAATGGATTGAGCATGAATAAGTGGAAACAGGTTTGAATGGCTGTACAAGGAAATACACTGATAATTAGTTGAATCAAAAATTTAAAGAAGTCAACAGATGTGGAAAGCAACTTTCACTTCTTTTGTAGTTCGAAATAGACAATGACAGCTGAGATGAGCTACTGTGACACTCTTGAAAAGCCATTTGCTTTTGAAAATCAATACATCTCAACAAGTTTGAAAGTGTTTTCTCCTAGAGAAAAGTTACAAATAAGAGGTTGGTGGCAAAAAACCCTAAAGCTATAATTTTTTTTAGATTTGCAGTCAGTGGTACAGTAATTTGTTAATTTAATGCTGAGCATTTCTTCAGAGGCATAATTTTAAGTACTACATTTCAAAGAGCAAATTAAAGTGATTACTCTTTTTACTTTCTCCTCTTCAACACTTTCGGGAATATATAGGGCATTTCTGAGGTGATCAGAAGGATTTGTGATTTGTTGGCAGTTGGGTGCCACTTTGCTACTGCCACTTTGAAAACCATCCCACGTGGAATTCTCTCCTATCCTATCATTGCCTAACTCAAATCAGCTTGTGAGCAGAACAGGATGCTGTGTACTTCAAATTACTGCACCATTTTTTAGCTCATGCTTTTCCTTTCAACAATCCTGAATCTCAGTCTTCTCTCCCTTCTACTCTATGGTTGATGTATCACACTATCCCAAACACTTTATGAGGAAGCCTCCAGCTTCCTCTTCATATTCTGCTTTCTTGACTCCTCTTTACATATAGTATTGCTCTGATGTATTCCAAGGGAAAGCTGACAAAATATAATGTAGTTACAACTTTCTCTCTTTCCAAACAGTGGTATCTTATTTGTTGCGCCACTTGTCCCATTAACTAGATCCTCTCTCCTCATTGGAGATATCTTCATTGCCATTTGTTCATCACCTTTCATGGTCTTATAGCTCTTCCTTTTTAAAATACTCATTTACTTTATTTTTAGAAAAATAAACATATATATAAATATATCAGGCTTAACTTAATCTTTGTCCTCACATGACACTACAAATACTACTCCAGCTGTTGTCTTCAGTTAATTAATAATTAAACATACACTCACAACCACAGCATAAAGTTGTTTACTAATTTCACCATATACCTTTACAACCCATCTCCCATCATTTGCACTCAACAGAACTTGTTCAGATTCAGTGCTCCATCCCAGAGCACTTCACATCTCACATTTCTAAATGCTTCATTGACATGCCTTGCAGAAGACCCTTCTAATTCCTCTTCTTACTTTCAGTAACAGTTTCTTCAGATCCCGTTCCTGGCCCTCATAATATTTTATCTGATTAATCTCAAAGACATCAATTCTGTCTATATACTGACAACAAACAAATCTGCCTGTCAGTCAGTTTCTTTACACATAGCCTGTTTTAAGATTCTTCCTAACTACTTGTGCAACTGAAACTCTTGTTCAAACTCTTATGACAACATCCTTTTTTTGCCCAAGAAAAGAACTTGCTCTCCTTTTACTCTGTTAGGGTTATTGCTGGTTCTCCAAGGCTACTATTTGGGATGCCTCTTTGTATCATTTGGTTCACTTATCCTTTTTTCATCACATCAAATAGAAGCTACTTATTTTCATTTTCAAGGATTTGTATTGCCCACCTCTGCCCTTCCTCTTTTCCTGTTATTCTCATTTACTCTTCAAGGACAGACAGCACATATTAAGGCTACACTGACCACTGCTGCCTTACTGGTTTTTGTAGTCCCAATCTGACCACATTAATCTGTGTTCTTCTGTATTACACGCAGCTTTGGGAGGCCTTCTAGTTCTGTATTTTTTGTGGACAGCATGATGGGATCTCAGTTTGTTCATTAGGCACTTATAAAACAAATTATAAACAAGCAACCAAACAAAATAACCCTAATCTTTTGCAGAGACACTCCTCTCTAGGAAGTCTACCTAGACCAAGAACAAGTTGAGGGCAAGCTCTGCCTCACTGCTTTGTGGACACAGAATAATAAAGACATATTGAAAACTCTTTAATAGCGTAGTAAGTTTAACAGTTACCTTTTAAGGCACCTATTTAACAAGTAAGTTTAGCACCTTACCTTTTAAGTTTAATAGCTGCTTTCAGAAGTCAAAGGGAAACCTTTACCCTAAACCAAAACCTTGTGCAAAATTGCTATAAAGTGTGTTGAACCATAAAGTTAGGACTGTTGGTGCACCATGCTTCTCTTTTTTTGTGTCCTTTTCTGTGCTTCACAGAAAAGCACAAGGGAACACAACTACCTGTAAGCAAGGGAGGTTCTCCCCCTGAATCCTTCTGCTGGCACTGCAACCTATTGCTCTGCTTTTGACAAGGAGCTCTGAAGTAAGAGTGTAACAGAGTTCTTTCTGTCTTCCTCCTTGTTCAGAACTTTTTCTGAACTTGAAGTACTTCAAATCTAGGACATCAACACAAAACATTTGTCTCCAGAAGCATAAATCAAGGGTACAGCAAATAAAATTAAGGTGGTGCTAAGGAATGCATGACACGGAACGAGAGGTCTATGTCTTCTTTAATGAACGTTTATTTTTTTTAAGAATGTCACACATAAAAATCATTAAATTGGCTTTCGCATGTTAAGTTGTCCTGAGACCAAATTAAGAAGTTATCAACGTTAATTTAATTAGGTGTTAATTGTTAGATGTTCCCCAGATTTAGAAGGTTTATTCTCTGTTAATTCCCCAATGTTTCTGTGTGTTTCCCAGTTCAAAATGACCCTTTGAAGTTGTGTAAAACTCATTTATCTCCTGTTCAAGTTAAATCCCTCACAGAGAAAGCAGACCCTCAAAAGTGGCTCCTGGGTTACAGTTAGCACCCGGCCACCTGCCACTTGCCACTGAGCTCCATGGCAACGCTGAGTTTTAATGAGGACTTTTCCCGCATTTGAATTCAGTGACACCACCCAAAGACTGTTCCCTAGATAACGGCGAGCCATTGGCTGGAGAACTCTCACCTCATTTTGGACTCTACCAGTCACCCCTTGCCATGGGGGCTGGACAGTGGGCGGTCAGGGGAGGAGCCCAGCGGTTATAAAAGATCGCACACGAGCTAAAGAACTGCCTTTTTCCTTTGGAGTAGCCACTGTTAAAAGCCCAGTGCTGTGGTCCTCGGGCAAGTCTCTATATATAGAGACTTACTTAAAAGATTTTTTTGCTTTAGGTTAGCTAAAGCAAGCCCAGCGCTGCAGAGCTCTGCCTTGGGCTGAAAGCCGATTAGGCTACAAGCGTCTCTTATCGCTGTGATCCCAGGTTTTGGAAGTTTTTTTCTCTCAGTTGTTTTCTAAATTAATTTTCTTTTAATAAATTGATTTTAATTTTAATTAAAATCAAGAGTTGCCGTTATTTATGACAAGAAACAACTGTTGATCCTGTGATCTCCATTCTTTCCCAGGATGTTGACTTTCTATGAGTGTTTTTAGACTCTGAGAGTGAAAGGGAACAAAATATTGTATGGAAAGGGAACAAAATATTGTATGGAAAGGAAGGGGATCACTTCAGAGGAAAAGGTTTGGAGGCAGATCTTGGGTTCTCTTGCTACCTGACTTCTCAGCACCTTAATTTCCTCAGCAATGAAATGTATATAACAGTATGTAATAGCGATATTATTGGTGTTAGTGCATGTTTAGATGGCAAGATACAAATCATTGCCACTATTTCTACACAATAAAGCCATGGTTGCCTGCTTTTTAAAATTTTTTGTCCCTTAATGTAGCTATGCACAGATTTTCTTCAAAGATTATCTTTAAATCTACAAACCCACCACAATAAAATCAACTGTTCTATTAACTATGCTTGGATATCTTTCAGGAGAACAAATGAGAACATCACTGACTAAAGTATCTTGCCAGTCTTTCTCCATAAAACATATGAGTTTCTTCCTGTCTTCTATAGTCATATTAAATACGATGTGTTTTATCAGCAGCTTGAAAAAAGCAAAGTGAATGAGCATCTTTTACCACTTTAGCAGCATATGAAAAAAGCTGGCAAGGCGAAGAAATGAGGCATGTTCAACGTGAGAAGAAATTAGTTCTGTTCTATGTTGATCCCTCACTGCACTGAGCTCATCTCTTTGGTATTGGAAAAGCCATGGCTGTTTCCATTTCAAGTGATTCTGAAGCGGTACATGTGTCCTCCACTCTAGCTGGTTCCAGAATGACCTGAATTTTTTCACTAGTCGCTTTGCATCACGTTGCTTCCTGAAAACTAAATGCAGTGAATATTTGTCTTCTTGCATTGACCTGAAGTACCTGGTCATGAAGAAAGTGATATTTTTAAATTGTGAAACTATATGTTCTTGTGAAAAGTTCTTGTATAAAATGGATTCCATCTCCAAATTCCATAATAAAAACACTAGAGAAGTACATCATAAAACTCTAGAGATGCACAACCAATTTATAATGACCCCTTTATCCAACATTTTTTTTACCCATGAGCTGAAAGAACAAAATGTAATCATAAATAACAGCTAACATAGTATATGCAACCTGCTTATAGAGATAAGCATAAATTACTTAAAAATTTTGATTTCAGCATTCCATTGAAGCTCAGCAAATCATCCAGTTCTATACCAGAAATTTCAGTGTGTCTGCCCCTGCAGTATCTTGGCAACTGTAAATGAATCTAAATGCACAATTCTAGAGAACAATTTGCAAGTCCTGAATCTGAGTTTCAGTCTCTTTATCACTGAGTTTTAAATGGGAAAAAATACTGTTATGTTTTAAATAAACCTTACAAACTTCTTATAAGCCAATCACAGCTATTAGTTTCAAATGTAGAGCTGATGGGTCATACTGAAATTGTGACCTATTTGTGCCTATGAAGAGAAATTGATGTAAATGATGGTAAAAAACATCTTGACATTAAGTTTTAGACTAGCTACATCGTTTGTGCAGCACCAGTTTTACTTCCTTCCTTTCCCATCCATTGTTTACAATATGTGCTGATTACATGAGGAAATTACTTGGTTTCAGATGTTTTAATTCTCTTCATCTAGGTGAATTATGACTGCAACACAACAACGTTTCCTATTCAGATCACTTACGTATCAACATTTTGTATTTCATACACCATGATGATGACCTCAGACGGGAACTCTGGTGGAAAACCTCTCAGCTGAAGGAAACCTGTTCTAGAGATTCTATTCTATCACCTTACCTGACATCTTTTTTGAAGATGATGCTCTCAAAAAGTACAAAAAACCCTAACCCTGTATGCAGATTTCTTCCCTATCCTCAATGAGATGGGATGACATCTGGGTTTGTTTTGCTTTTTCACTCTTCTCTGCCTCTCTCCTGTATTCTCCCTAGACAGATTTCTATCAGCGCTGATAACCTAGTCAAATTACAGATCATGTAATTAAACTCTGTTTAAAAAATTCTTCTTCAGTTCTAGTTCAAAGCTAGAACACAATGTCACTGCGAGCCATTAAATGTTTCTACTCCTCCCTAGGAATGGATATACATGAGAGTTGGTTGAAGTGACTCTTCTATGTACAGCTGTTAAAAGACACAGGATAAAAGGTGCTATATAAATGTAAGACATACTTTTTTGTAGTCCAATATTTTAGTGAAAGGTTAATTAATGTAAGCATGGCTTAACATAAATAAAGCTTTGCATTCAACATTTTATGTGCAACATCTTGACAGGATGTAGATTATTTAACATTGGAATAAAAAGCTGCTTGTAGTAAAATATTGTGATGACAGTCTGAAGAAGCTTTGAAATCAATAGATGACACATTACTGAAATTAGGGAGGCCTGACCTGCTCTTGTTGGAACAGCTAGTACATCAGATGAACTTTGTTTTATTTGACCTTAAATTTCTTGCAATTATTTTCTTTCTGGTGAGTTCTAAATTCCTTAAATGTTAAAGGATTTTATTGGTCTTGCTGTTCTGGTTGTTTCTTAAATCAAATTTTGTTTTATACAAGATATGATGGAAGTTTAAACCGGAGAGAAATGTTAGAAGAGCAGAAGGTCCTTAGCAATGCCGGATCTTTCAAGCCTGTGATTTATTTGCAATGTAATTCAATTATTAAAAATAGACAGTATTTTTATATCTTTCAATTCTGCTATACCCAAAATCACAAAAGCCAGATATTTTCTATTAGTGTTTGATAGCATGTGGTTACTGAGGCCATAAAAAAAATAAAGGGCACTTATAGTCTTAGTATAAACTATGATTAATTTTTATTAGGATGATACATTGATATATTATAAACCGATGATTTATTTGCAGATTTTTTTCCTGCAAGTTTAGTAGTTTCCCTTGGTGCAGAATGCAGAATTGTATATGAGATATCCGAGTGTCTAAAACGATGTATGATAAATGAAGTAGCATGCTACTTATACGCTTATCATGTTCCTTGACTAGCAACAGGTTCAGCAAAGGGCACAGCCAGTAAATGAAATTTTCCACCAGGACAATATATCATCACAAGAAATGTATGCGCTGGAAACTTACAAGCTTGCTCAGGATGCGGACAAGGTGTGAAATGGCAAAAAATGAGAAGCAGAAACAGCATATAGTAAATTTCAAATTCAGCTGTATTTCCATATTGGCTGAGCATGGTGCTTTAACTGTTTGAAGTCATGTATTTTAGAAAATAATAAAAACATGCACACAAATTTAGCTCAGTTTTAATGCTAGGATAAATTTCCTTCATTAGATATCCTATAATTTCTTTTGAGAAAAGAAACTGTAAAGAGAGTAATCTACCGAGAGTATTTTTTTAAATCCCCTTCAGAGTCAAAATATAAAACAACGTCTTTAAATGCATACCTCTTCCTCAGAGTTACAGGCTGAAAATCTGCTCCAGGAGATGTTTATCATAACCTTCAACACTCTGTGGAGAGCACTAATTAAAAATAATAATAAAAAACCCAGGAAAAAAAAAGCAGCAGTGTCTGTATATTTCCCAGTGGAATTTAGTTTGTTTACAAAAACATTTCGTAATAAGAATTTCTGACATATAACCATTGAATCTTAACAAACTATAAATACTCTTATCTTCTTGCAAAAAGATACACCAAATACCAAGGAGAAACTTCCTGGCATTCTGGTAGTATGTGGAAACATGTCTGAAAATATATTGAAAGTGTCTGTTTTTATGGTTACCAGCTGTACAGCCTCACTGAAGAGAGATGAGCCTTGGAAAATGTGGTCAGGTTCTGCAATTCTATCTTAAAGAAGCTTCTGAAATGTCTTGAAATTTAATTGCTGCACTGCAAGAAGTCTAGGATAATGACATTCTTGTGTCCATGTATTATGGTAGCGGCTGTATTTAAATGCTGAAACAATTTTGTAAACTGAGTAGTAGATCCTGCTCTTTATGGCCTTACCAGATAAAACACACCTCTGGAGAGATTTGGCTGATTTAGTTTTACTGTGCACCATAATTTTAAAACCAGCAGAACATAGTTTGGGCCATATCACTTCTATCGCCTTTTTTTTTTTTTAACCAGAAAAGTCCCTCTCTCATATTTTTCTCCATCTTGCTTCCAATTAACAACCCTTCTCCAACACCCCACTGAAAATAATAGTAAAGTACACTCAAATATTTATTTCATAAATGTTCTATTCCTTGCCAATGTACTTTGGGATGGACATCTTGTTTCCATGAGCTGAATTATCGCCACACTATTCCAAAGATTTTAGTGACAAAAAGTCACAAAGAGAAACACAAAAAGGAGTACTATTTCTTTAACAAACAAGAATTATCCCCTCTTCTGGACATAAATTTGCTGTGCTCACTGTCTAAGCTATATAGCCTTTCCTAGTGGCAGCACTGATACAATTTAACCAAGGATTTTAACTGGAGAACAAAACAGACTCTATGATACACCATGCCTCCAGAGACAATATGTCTCACATTCCCAGACTGGCTTCATTTTTCATTCCCTGTGTTTAGGCCTTCTGTTTTATCCCCACCATGTCAAAACTCTGACCAGACTGGTATCAAAGGAAGG
The DNA here is from genome assembly GCA_013397775.1 of Eulacestoma nigropectus. Classification (NCBI taxonomy): domain Eukaryota; kingdom Metazoa; phylum Chordata; class Aves; order Passeriformes; genus Eulacestoma; species Eulacestoma nigropectus. The sequence goes on along the minus strand of VZTE01002087.1, from coordinate 1,118 downwards.
TCTATTCCATCCAATAGGCCCAGGACATGTTTTCACATTTTTGCTTAATTCCAGCCTTTAATCATTTATGTTCTTTGGCTTTATGATTAATATTTTTGTGCCTCACTGCCTATTGTGCCTCACACCCTATGGGATTTAATGTTTCTCTGTTCATCTGAAATGCAGATTTAGTCTTCCTTTCGTGATTTTCTCTAACCTTTTATCTTTATAATACTAACTCAGAATCAAAATTTTCCTGCTTAGACAGGCTGCTGTTTTTTGAAGCATAGTGAATCAAAGTCTAAAAACACACACACAGAAGGCCATGAGAGCTATTTGTGGTTTAAATAGGTAGAATTCAATGAAGTCCATGCTCTCTGTAATACACAAGACTAGACTCTGTCTAGCCATAGACCTCTGGAAATTCAGCACTAAATTACCAGTTGCAGCAAGAGCAGTCTAAGGAGTAACTCTTAAAGTAAAATTAATTAGTTTTGCAACTCAGAGGAAAATGAGACCACTCACTCCATTGTGTCCTTTGCTTTCTCTCACAGGTCTCATAATCTTTGCAATATCTGGAACAAAAGACCTAATCTGCATGGTTGATGTCAAATGACAAGGGTTTATGCACCATCTGGTTAACTTTGTCACTAGGCAATGACTGTTGTCTTCCAGGGTCAGGCTCACTGTCATCACTGACATAAGGAGACTACATGGGCTCTATGACCATTTTCAGAGTGCTGATATTTCCTGTGCCAGCTGGTTTTGCCACTGTCCAAGTTCAAAAATCAAGGTACTGTAGTGCCTGAAAGCCACTCTCTAGTTCTGAAAGCCAGGCCCTAGCATTTATTCAAAGAGTAGTTTCTTTACCATTGTTTCTCTATTCATTTCTTGCTGTATATAATATCTACCTTTTTGGACAACTGGCATATTTTCAGTGCCATTTGTTTCTCCTTGCCTCGTTGGATGGATTGCAACTTCTGCAAACATTATCTTCCACCCAGTTTCTGTTCTTTCCTCTTTTTCTCGTGATTGTTTTCTTGTTCCATAACATTCTGGTAGTTTTTTGTTTAACTTGCAACATTGACCGTAGCATCCTTGATCCATTCTGGATAAACGTGGGAAGAGATGGGATGGAG
>VZTE01002069.1:6723-20623 GCA_013397775.1 Eulacestoma nigropectus | reverse complement strand
CGGCGTCCCGCCTTTAGAAGAAAAGAAAGAGAGAGAATGGCGGCGGTTCCTGCCTTCTGTTAGAGAAAGGAGAAAAAGAGATGGCGCGCGCTTAATTTCTGAGGGTACTTATTTCTAAATAAAAATGTTTCGGCTCCCTCCCCTTTAGGGTCTAGCACTCTTGGTTTTCTCCCCGTACCCTATAAAAGGAGTAAAACCCCTCGTGTTAGTTGCCGCTGACAGCTTGTCACTCACTCACACTGTCACACTCTTGCATACCAAGGGGGAAGATCCACTCACTCTCACAATGAGCTGTGCGCTGGGAGGTGCTAATTTAAATAAAATTGTCTGTTTAAAATTAATTTTCCCTAAAAAGGGATTTTCCCGTAAAAGGTGTCCCTAACGATCTGGCCCCTTTGGGATTTGGCCTCACCAACTCCTCGTCTGGTGTTGTGCAGGCATCCTCTCTCCCGCTGTAATCCAAATTGGTTTGCTCCAGCGTCTCCGGGGGGAAAAAATTAGGAAAAATCAGAAAAAAGTGAAAAATTTAAAGTTTAACGAAAACCCCGGAAATTCCGGGGCAAAAAATAAGGATCCCGGACGAGTCCCCAAGAGTTGTCAGAAAAACGAGACAACTCGCTTCTGTAAAACCAAAAGGTGTTTTATTGGTAGCAGAAGCGAAAGAAAATAAAGCGGGATCCTTAAAAGAAAAGCTGGTAAGAATCCGGGAACGCGGGGGATTGGCCGCCTGGGCCACCGGACGGCGACCCGAGACGGGGAGCTGAACGGCTCCGAGGCAAATCCCAGATAAGCTGAGATTTAGAATAAAATTTATAAATGTCTCCAAAGGAGATAGAGGCCAGGCTCCTCAGCACCGGGCTTCTGTACCGCTATCCGGCAAAAAGCGTGGCTCCACCCCGTGCAAGCCCTTTTATAGGGCCTTGGCTCCACCTCTAGGGGTTTTTCTGATTGGTGGTACTTGCGATGAGGTCACCTTTTCCTGCCAATAGATGACAACGGCGGGAAAGGGCCTCATTATTATGCTCGTTTCCATGGAGCCGAGTTGCAGGGGTGGGCTGTGTGGTGTTATTTTTAGAAAGTGGCAGTTATGAAGCCCTGCTAAGTGAGCCTGACCTTAGAACTTATGTTTGAAATTAAGCATAATAAAACAGAATTTAAACAATTAAGATGGGGTTTTCAGGGTTTACAATAAATTGGGACATGTATAAGCATTGTATTAAATATATTAAACCTTTAAAAGCACTTCTTTAAGACTTCTTTTAACTTGGAACACTTAGAACTGGGATAAAGCACACCAAACATTAAAACTCTTTGAAGAACTGGTATTAAAAGTACAGAACATCAGAAATCTTTTAAAGGGAACTGGTATGAATGTGCAACACTTTAAAATTCTTAGAAAAGCAGGGAAACTGACCATTCCATGGGAATTCTCGGGGTCAGCTGTGTCTGGCTGGAGTGGTCAGGGGAACGAGACCACTCCATAGGGTTGCCCGGGGTCGGCTTGTGGATACTGGAGTGGCTTTTTAATATTTCAATAGCAACTTTTAATCAACTTAATTTTTAGTAACTTTCATAAATTTAATTAATTAATAGGTCACAGATAGACAATTAGGGTGCAAAAGCCAGTTTTTGGGTTGTGTGAATGACAGTATGAAATTACCTGGGCTGACAGTGTTTAGTGAAAAAGAAGAAAAAGAATTCAAACGAAATAATACGACTAAAGGTGAGGAGGGCGATTGGTGGACACCCGATAAAAGGCAAATCGTAAACAAAGCCTTAGCAAGAAGAGTCTTAGAGAACTTACATGCTTCGACCCATTGGGGAATGCAGGCCCTCTGTGATCATTTCTTGAGGACCTACGCATGTGTGGGAACCTATGAAATAGCGCAGGCAATCGCCAAAAATTGCATAACTTGTCAGAAAGTAAACTGTGAGGAAATCTCCATCAGGAGGCAGACCATTGGCTAAGAGACCATTACAAAACATTCAAACAGACTTCTCACAAGTGCAAAAATTCAAACACTTATTGGTCGTTGTTGACCATTTAACCCATTGGGTCGAAGCCTTTCCCACAACCAAAGCCACCACAGATATAGTCACCAAAATTTTATTAGAACAGATTATCCCCTGCTATGGGATCACCCACACAATCGATTCGGATAGAGGCCCCCACTTCACAGCTAAAATCCTACACAATATAATGACTGCACTAAACACTGATTGGAAGTACACATCCCATGACACCCCCCCAGAGTTCTGGAAAAGTGGAACGCAATCAAACCTTGAAAAACACACTCACTAAATTGGTACTCGAGACCAAGATGAATTGGCTTAGGTGTCTTCCACTGGCCCTGCTAAGAATTAGAACTAAGCCAAGATCCGATACAGGAGTCTCCCCATATGAGACCATGTTTGGACTGCCCTTTTTGACCACCCTAGAACACCTAGGAACATATGAAGAGGGTGAGTTAAACACCCAAAAATATGTCCAAGTACTAGCAAGCACTTCAAAAGACTTGAGGCAAAAAGGATATCTACCTCAGTCCACCCCTATTGCTTTTAATATCCATCCATTTAGACCTGGGGCTTGGGTGTTGATCAAAGTATGGAAAGAAGAATCACTAACTCCTAAATGGGAAGGTCCCTTTCAGGTTCTCTTAACTACCGAGACGGCTGTAAGGACTCAAGAAAAAGGTGGAGCCACGCCTCCCGAGTTAAAGGACCGGTGAATGCCCCAGATGACATAGCCGAGGTCGAGCCAACACCTACGGAGCAGAGAATTATAGACTAAAAGACCTCAAGCCAGCACCATACCCCCTTTGAAAAGAACTACAGCCAAGAACTGATCCCAGTTGGTAATCACCTTCGTCATTTCCCAGTTTTCTCAACTGTTGGTTAGAGTTGTATGGACTGTTACTGTTTGTTAAGTTGTTACTTAGTTACTGTTGTTGTTATAACTGTTACAAGTTAACTGTCAGATTTATTTAAAAATATTGGTTATTTTTTTATTAGATAGTTGCTAACGTTGCTAGACAAGACCCCCCCCCTCCACCCCGAAAAAGCAGAGCGTTATTCATTAATACAATAATTGGATTAAAAAAGGGAGGTGAGACAATACAAGAGGGGAGCTGCTGTGCCCAAATGATGAATCCGAGAAACTGCGAGTCAAAAGGTGCCATAGGGGGCAAGACTGGATCAGGTGCGAGACCAACCGAGACTGGTAGCTGCACCACCAACAAAACCGAGGTAAAGATGTGTACAACTGGAACCACCTGTACCGGACCTCTATTGGTAATGTGGCTCCTAGCCCTAAACATCACCTGGAGTGGAGCCACCCTGTGCGAGCAGTGTTACTATCCACTGTATGATGGAGAGACCCGGAGTGCCGTGGTGAGGATTCATACTAATCCAAGCCCCAATTGTATTGATTTTAACCAGCTGGATATGTGTGAGGAAGAAGGCACAGCATATTGGATTGCTGAAAATAAAGGAAATTGGTCACAAAGGTTTAATGGCCAATGCCCTGCTAAAGAAAAATGGGTATGTTTTAGTAAGAACTTGAACAAAGAAACCTAGATGAGAAAAATATCAGAAGGGGACCAGATACAAGAACGAGAGTTAAATACAGTTGTTAAGAAAAAATTTGGAGATTTACCATCAATAGAGAAAAACCTATTTATTGACATGGTAGAGCGCATAGGAAAAGAGTTCAAAATCTCAGATTGCTGGATTTGTGGAGACACAGGGTTGTCCGAAATTTGGCCATGGGAAGGAACTGGGTTACGCCCAGTAGAAATATTAAAATGGGTAGACACAAAACCACAAGTTAATGCAAGAAGACCTCCCGAAGAGATATGGGAGTTAAAGAAAGAAGTTAATGGAGAGGAATGTTTGTGGCGAAAAGGACACATGGTAAATTGGCTTGCAAACGATATTTGGTAACCAACAATACCCACAAATGGTGCATTCCCAAAACGCCTGAATTGTATTGGTCTCGAACCCAAAAACAAGGGTGCATTTTCGTAAAACATATAGGGCTTTACGAATGTGGTACCAGAACCTCAAATCCACTGCTAGATGTCCCCCAAATGTTAAGATTTTGGGACCAAATTAAATAATAGCCCCCGATTTTTGGAGAGCCCCTGAAGGGTTATTTTGGTTATGTAGTAAGAAAGCTTATGTTACCCTACCCCACAATTGGACCGGAAGTTGCACCCTAGGGGTGACCCGACCCTCGTTCTTCATGATTCCACAAAATAGCAGTCATGAATTAGGCACCCCTCTTCATGACACATTGACGTGAAAGAAAAGACATTTAATTGGTGGTACCCAACAATGGGCAGATGAGGAATGGCCCCCCGAAAGGATAATTCAAACGTATGGACCAGCTACGTGGGCCCAGGATGGTACCTGGGGGTACCGAGCACCAGTCTATATGTTAAACCGCAGAATTCGGCTACAAGCAGTTTTAGAAATCATTACTAACCAAACCGCACTGGCTTTAGATCTAATTTCTGCCCAACAAAAACAGATGAGGACTGCCATCTACCAAAACAGAATTGCTTTAGACTATCTCCTAGCAGAAGAAGGAGGAGTCTGCGGAAAATTTAATCCATCTGAATGTTGTTTAGAAATAAATGATCATGGAGAAGTAATCAAAAATATAACTACATCTATACGAAAACTAGCCTATGTCCCTGTTCAACAATGGACCCCTTGATGAATACCGATTGGTGGGAAAACTTGCTAAAAGGGAAGTGGTGGAAAAAAAAATTATTTTTTGGTTCATGCACCTTAGTCAGTATTATTTTCCTCCCATGCATCTTACCTTGTCTCATTCAATTAATAAATAAAACAATACAAACGTCCCTAGAACAGATAACATCCGAAAAGTTAATGACATTAAAAGTCAAAGTTGATGAAGAAGAAGAAGAGTCATCACAGAAAATTATGAGACGTTCCAAAAATTAAGAAAAATTTATAAAGACATTGAGAGCCAAATCAAATAAAAGTGATTATGACATGGGACATTCCCAATCAAAATAAAAGAGGGGGCAGTTGTTATAAATGGATTTAGCTCTCGAAAGTTAATTGAGAAAGTTAATTGATTTAAAACCCGGTGATAAAAGAATTGTTAATAAAGTTTAAACGTTTTTAATAAATGTAAGTTAGCAGAAGGGTGTAATGTGCGAAGCCCATCACTAGATGGTGACAGATAAAGTGGACTCAATGCCAAAGAACTCTCTAGAAGGCCCTAACACCAGACTTTTGTTTGCTGATTGGCCTACCCCAACGATCAGTGGGGAGAGCAGTTTCCAAAACGATTGGTCAGGAATGCTCCTCTGATAAGGACCAATCAAGAAGGAGAAAAAGCACCAATCAACCAGCGCATTGAAAATGGACCAATCGTAAACCATGAGAGACAATAAAAGGGGACTGGGCCACAACTCGTGGTCTTCTGACGGCGACGTTTGTTCGGGACTCACCTGTCAGCCCCTGGGAATACCCAGCGGAGTGCACCCGTTGTAACGGTGGCAGTTTTGGCTGTTAATATTTCCTGGGAAGTTAGTTTTCTCGGTTTTTGTGGTTAATTTTGGGTTTTGTTCGTCCCACTTTTTCTTCACCTTTTAGTTAATAAAGTTTTAATTTTTATTGGAATAAGCGGACCTCTAGCTGTTTATTTCACAGGGACACACTCTGCGTCCTGTCATCTTCTCCTGGCCATGTCAACAGAAGAATAAGCCATTGGTGTGGCCAATGCTCACCATGGGGATCCAGCTCTCCGAGAGCTTGGATTTTTTCTTCCCAACTGCTCAGGCACCGGGCAGAAGGGCAGTGCCAGCCTAGGCCGTGCTGCCTTCTGTCCTGAGCCTCTAGTCCTGTGCTCTATGGGGGAGCTGGAAAGGGAGCGGTCAGAGGGGCAGGGAGTTCCTGGCTCGGTGGTGCTGCGGCAGCTGAAGCTCAACGCTTTCCTCTCCTTGTGTGGCAGAGCCCCATCCTGGGAGAGTAGCCAAGGCTGGGCACTGGGATGTCAGAGGCACGGCTGGGGCAATGTGCCTGTGGCCCGGAGGCAGGGAGCCGGCAGAGGGAGTAGGGTGAGATGCCAGAGCAGGAATTTTGGGCTGTGCATGGACTGTGTGTGTGCCCATGGGCTTGGGGAGGAAGGAGTGAGCACAAGGTGCCAGCTGAGCCATGTCTTGCTTGTGGCACTTGGTGCTCACAACTAGTGCCTCGTTTGCTTCTCTGGGTGCTGGGAATTGCGGCTGTGCTGGTCCTGCAGTGACCAGGGAACCCAGTGAGGCTGCTTCTGACTAAAGAACATCTGAAGCCCCCCTGAACATCTGGAGACCGAGGGCTGTGCTGGCCAGGGCAGCAGTGAGAGGCAAAGCCCCTGGGTGCCCCTGAGCTGTGGCCAAGGCTTGGTAGCAGGCTCTGAGGGTGGGCTGGGCTCCAGCAGGGCTGTGGTTGCCGTGATGGACTCCTCTGCCCAGGGTTTATGTCGCCACGCTGCTGACCCTTCTGACTTTCCTTGTAGCCTCCCAAGACCATGCTGATCTTGTCAGCCCCAGTCCCATGGTGTCAGGGCTGTCCACTGCTCCTTGCCATTTGAAAGGGACAAATGCTCCTTTCCTGGGCCCATCCAGATCCAGCATTTCCTACAGAAACAGCGTGGGGAGAAAAAGACCTACAGTTGATCTGGAGTAAACTGCTGACCCACTCCACTACCAAGTTTTGTCCAGTGGAAATGGTCTAAAATTCATTTGCACCAGGAGATCCCATGCTCATTTCCCTGTCATCCTCCTCTGCCATTTCCGAGGACACTGTTCTGGGGCATTGTCATGTCTGCCACAGCTGGCAGCAGTTTACCCGGACCTTCCTTACTCCCTCCTTCCTCTCTCTTGCCTAGAGATGGAATTTTGCTCTTTACCTTTTGCAGGGTTGTAATTTGTGCGTCTTTTTGTTTGCAGAAGTGTGGTCTGATTTATTCTGCTGTCATGGTGGGGTGTGAGGAAGCAGCACAGCTGTAGTAGCTGCAATACCATCTGTAGGCAATATATTCAAATTGCCAAGGGAAAAAAAAGACATAACCAAGATATTTCTGTTATTTCATCCTAATGGAACTAATGTCAGTTTTGTTTTGATCTGAGGCTTAATGGATTAAAAAAGGCCTCAGAAAATGAACTAGAAGGACTCTCTAAAAAAATAAATAATGATGTCTTTGATCTGGTTTGTCTTTGAGTAATAGAAAGTTTCAAATTATTGCATGGAGTATCTGGATTCTAAACACCGAGAAGAAATCACAAGAGGGATTTTGTTTGCCTCAATTGAAGTAAATGGCTAGGGGTCCGCTTATCTCAATCAAAAAAAAATCAATATTTTATTAATTAACAAACTTAAAAAGTGGGACGAACAAAAAAGGTAAAAACTCTGGAAAACCGATCCTCCAGGATAAGCCCAAAGGATATAACAGCTAAACAGACACCGCCACAACAGACACCACCGTACACTCCGTTGGGTATTCCCACGGGCTGACAGGGTGAGTCCAAAGTCCATGCGTTGCCGTCGGACGACCACGAGTTGTGGCCCAGTCCCTTTTTATTGTCTATTGTGGATCGTGATTGGTCCGTTTTGGATCTACGTGATGATTGGTCCTTTTTCTCTCTTGTGATCGGTAGTTACCGGTGGAGCATTTCTGGCCAATCATTTTGAAAACTGTCCTTTTGATTGGTCAGTGGGGTGGTCCAAGGAGTGCTCGAGGCTCTGATGTAACCCTGTAACGAGTCCTTCCAGAGAATTCCAATGCGTTAATGTCATTTTACCTTCTGCCACCCGGTGGCTGATTCGCAGTATTGCACCCTCATGCATATTTAGCTTAGTTACAACCTTTTAAACTTTCTTAACTTTCTTCATTAGCCTCTTTCTTAATTAATTAACGTTGTAACCAGCTTTCGAGAGCCAAGTCTGTCACGGCGCTCCGACCGCCCACGGCTAGCTCCAGGTGGTTGGGCGGCCGGACCTTCTCCCCGCACGGGAGCTGCCGGTGGAGACTGCGTCGCGGGAGGGTTGGCGAGATCTCACGCAGGGCTTGTCTAACCCACCGGTGGCAAGGGCGCAGGAGGAGGCAAAGGAGGCGGGCTCTTCGCAGGGTGCAACAGGGAAGGTTTACTATGGGAGGAGTGCAAAGAGCAAAGAAAAGACACTGACATGGGGTTTTATACCCCGACACAATGGGAGGAGCAAACGATAAGGAACCAATAAATACATAGCAAAGGGGCGATACAAAGGCGGGGATTAATACAATAAACCAATGGGATAAGGGGTAGGCGAGGAGGATAACCGGGAGCCAATGGGGAACCGAGGAACTAAGAAGCCTCTAGAGCATAACCATAAATGGGGGAAGAAGGGAGGAGAGGAAAGGGACCACTCAGTGGGAAGGTGTTTGCATAGAGGGGCAAGGCCTTGTGGGTTGTCACCCTAACCCAGAGGGTTTTGGCCTGCCCTGAAGTCCCATTAATGGGCGTTTTCAGGGGTGTTGTTTTGCAAGTGCTCAAACAGCCCCAAATGGGGCTGATGCACCGCAACACAAGTCCATTCATAACACCATTCATAGTATCTATCAGCAGCACGAGGCATTTATGTACATCCACAAGAGATTGTGGACACACGAGTGACACTGGGTAGTAGTAAAGCTTCAGAAGGAAGAGCACAGGTCCTGAAAAGGAGTGTTGAGCACTGTCTACTGAGAAAAAGAGTTATAAGCCCAAAATATACAGGTATAGAAACAGCTCAGGAAGTGTTACCTACATATCTAGCCATTCAATATTTTTCACTTTTATTTACTTTTCCAGCCAAATTACTCGATCTAAAAATAACTAGATGTGAAAATACGTAACACAACTGATCCAGCTGTTGAATAGAAAAGTTTTTTTTAATGCAATTAATTTGCAGTTAATGCAAAATTTACACTCACAGTCCAGATCATGTCCACAATTTCTTACTGTCATGGTTGGAGGATGAGGTATTCCTTCTCAGAAGATGGAGGAGAGAAGTGATAAGAATATGAGCTACAAATGGTTTCATCATTCTTTAACCTGGAATAAATTGGTGCTGCATTTCCTGAGTGCCTCAAGCTTATGGTGTTTTTCAGTGATGAGTGGATTGCCATTTGCTTTCAAACTGGGAAGAGGAAAAGTGGGAAAAGGGGATCACTGGAACCAGAATGATCTTTAGAAGGCCTAGTTGAATTGGAGGGGTGACCACAGCCTGGCCTTAGACTTTAAAGATGAAGGTTCTGGGTACTGGAGACAGCAGACTGGAGAACAAAAGAGCAAAAAAGGGAAAGGAGGTGCCAAATAAATGCGAATATAATAAGGAGTAAAAGCAGAAATAATAAACCAAATGAGAAATGAGAAAGGATTAAGTGAAATTGTATGAAAGAAATGATGCAAGAATAGCATTTGATTTGTGCAGTTTTTCAAAGACATTCATCCTGCATTTCAAGACAGACTATTTTTTAACCATTTCTTTGTACTTTACAGCAGAAGCACTGTGGGCCTAATTCTGGGCATGACCCCTGCTGGTAATCTTGGTATGATATGTAATAACTATGTGGTATCAGAGAGAAACAGGAAAATCTGGAAAGTGCTGACTGAATTTTTTTATGTGGCTTTGGGTATGTAACAGGCTTTCCAATATCTATGTGAAGAAAAAATTATGAAAACTTTAGATATAAAATGGAATGATCTATGATTTGAAAACATAGTTAAAGAAGAAGGACATTCACTATTGGAATTAGTTCCTGAACGCTGACTCTTACCCAGCAGAAAACTTACTATCAGGTGGAAAAAAAAATACTTGCTGGGATCATGAGGCAACTACTTAGCATTCAGCATTTTCAGTCTTACCAACAGACATACACTTTGTTGGAAATACCATTACAGCAGCCTGAAGACCGTGCATTTTCTTCTTCAAAACCAAGTTTTGTCTGTAACATCCCAGTATGCAGTAATCATAATTCCCAGGGAGAGTATCATACTCCATTCAGAAACAACACTATTCAGGGATATTTCTACCTTGCAGCGTCCTATTTCCATGGGATGCTTCCCAGAAGTTGTTGGCTTCCTTATGTTTTCACCATCTCTCTCTGCTACTTACTTTGTATTTGTATTCATTTTTGGAATCCAAGCATCTTTTAAACTATTGTATTTGGGTTTTTTTTCTGTGCTAGATTTTAAGCCTTTGTGTAGAACAGTCAAATCAGTCTGCACACAGAAGGCTTGTGCAAGCAACAATTTCTGGCTTATGCAACCAGTTGTGTCCCTTGGAGCCATTGAGCCATAAATAGCACACAATCACTGACATAATCAATCAGATGTGCTTTACCACATGTTTGTTTGTACTGTTGAAAATCAAGCTATCATATGGCCTTCATGTAATAGCTGGTATTAGGCTAGCAGTAACAGAAACCACTGTCTATAAGGTCCAAACTTTCATGTGTTTTAAGTCTTAGTAATCCTAGATTTATATATAATATTTTAAAAATTATGTATTTATATAAATATATATGAGTATAAATATAAATGTGATTATATTATATATAATTATATATCGGGGTTATTTCTTGTATTATATGTTATTACATGCACAACATTTCTGCAAAGAATTTGACTCCTCATCAATGCAGCACCCATGGATTTCAAATCCGGTTTTAAATTCTGATTCCTGGTGCAGATAAGGAAAACAAACCAGTAGCACTTTCAATGAAATAGCTACTCAAACATGCAGAGAAAAAAAATGACACAAACACAAAATTTTAATAATTTTTTTTTTTTTGGTAATCTTTTATTTTGAATGTCTCAGTTGAAAGTGTGGCTCTAAGGGTACTTCTTAGTTAAAATTCTTTTTTTTTATTTTTAAGACAGCATAATGTAAATTAACAGACTTGTGTAGAAATAAACACAACACATTTTCACCATTGCAGAGAATAAAAAGACTTTTTTTTCCCTTTAACTCTTTTGCAATATCACCTCTTAAAAGTAAGTTTTCATCCCATTGTGAGTGAACTTCTAGTGCTTTGAAAAACATTGCCCAAAATACCTGATTGCGCTAGGCTCTGACAACCTGCCACTTCAAATTCTTGAAGCTTGCTAATAAAATTTTATTTTTGGGAAAACGCTTGCTCTTCTGCAGCAATAATTGTGGGTTTTCAGGCTGATACATCACATAGGAGTGAGAAAGAACACGTGTAAATGTCACCCATACCAAGGCACAACTCAGACCCAGCAGAGTAATTTTCGCTTGAGTGGTGACAACGGACAAACCTCAGCTTTCTCTGCTTAGAATCATGTAAGTTGGAAAAGATCCCTAAAATCATCGAGTCCAACTTCATAAGTTTGGAAAACTAAGTGTTCTCTGCCCTATTACCAGCCATGAAATGTGTGCATGAGAGGCAGATGTGATAACCTTTGCACTACAGAAACACCCCTTGAGTACTTGCTCACATTCTCTGGACAAGTGCTTATAGTCAGCAAAATCATGGCATACAATTTCGTTTATTCAATGGCTAGTGTAAAACTGTAATTTCTCCTGTTCAAAATCAGACCTTATGTGTATGAATGGTATATATTAGTGTATTTGTTTGAGGTGATAGAAATAAGCTCTATAATTTTCAAAAAGTTTCCGAATATAATGACGTTTTCATTAAGAATATTAAGTTAGTGTTGCCAAAGTTGTGTTTAGATCCCACAGTAAGGAAAAAACCCATTCACATAAATGAAGAACCTTATTTGAAGTTAGATCTGACTTGTGCAAGTAACATTTAGACACAGTTGTTGCACTTCATTAAGACAAAAGGTTTTCTTGGACCCACAAGAAGATACAGTGCTTCTCTTGGACGTTTTAGTACCTTATGAGAATATAAAATTAAATTTTTGCAGTTCACTGTGACCTCTTGATTGTGATTGCATTTTCATATGGAAGTAAAGGAAACAGATTTGGCGGCAGAGGCATTCACATAAAATTCCTGAGACACAGTTCTGCTGAGGTTGATGTGTTGAGTAACTTAACATTAAGAGAACTTAGACAAGTGAAAGATGAGGCAAACCTACGTATAATTTGGCAGTTAAGAATTTCTTCGGTTTATGGGGTTGTTTTTTCAAGTCGAATCTGTTTTACGGAAAGCTAAAAGCAAAATAATTAATTATACCCTCTTAGGTGAATTCATCCTCAGAGTAGAAAAATGAAGATGCTGGGAGTGTAATATAGCTAAATGCAGTGTAAATCCATCACACCGCTTGTGTGAAGCAAACAGAAAGAAGAGCATCACTTGACCGGGTCCCAGACTGTGGAGCACCATGAGCTACCTGGCACCAAGTGCTGCCCTACCAGCTGTGTTGGGAATCCTCAGAGATCCCTCATGTGTTAAGCTCACCGTTTAGATATAACATCCTGTAGCATCTAAAAGAGTGGAGGATTCAATTAACCCTTCTCTCAAGGATTTAGTGCTTTCTTATTTACTTTTTTAAAAGAAAATTGTGGTTTGGGATTACTTCTTTTGCATTTAGAATTTAGCTTAAACACTTAAGGGGATGTTCTTCCAATTTAACACGACTGGTGTGTATTAGCAGCTACATATTCTGCCAGAGCTGGAAATCTGAAAGACTAGAAATGCCTGCCAGGCTAAAAAAGTGAAAGTAGGAAATACTTCCACATTCCTTCCAAAATAATTCAGTAGCCTGAAGTTCAGTTAGGTGCCACTGGTTATTTGTTATCATCACTTGGCTTTATCTCAGAGCTTCGAAGCTCATGGAAAGAGGATTGACAAGAAAACATGGAGATGCTGCCTGAAACTCTGAGGCTTTGCAAGATGTGCCTGTGCTTAGCACAGCTCTCCTCTGCTGCTGTTCACGTTGATAGCTAAGGGGAGAGAAATCAATAAGGCAATTATATTTACAGCTATGCATTCTTGATAACAAAATCACTGTGCTCTTGGGGGCAATAGATCAGGCGCAGAGGCTTCAGTGTGTGTCTGGACTCAACAGCTCAATGTTAATTCATAACTTTATTTATTACCCATTGCGGTTTGTTTGTTTATTTATTTATTTCACCCTTTATTTTTTTTGAATTATGTACTACCTTCACATCACTCTGGAAGCTAGGCTATCATCTTTGCTTTCTCCCACATAATAAAGCAGAAATGACTAATTACTTTCACGCTTCAGCATCTGAAAGATGCAAAAGCTGATGTGGTGCGTTATAGATCCACAACCAGAAAAGATAAAATAATACAGAAAGGGAACACTTGCACAGTACTTTTTTGTGTATTCACCATGCTGTCTCAGGAACGACTGCAGCCACTCCAGATGCTATAATGCATTTAAACACACCCAACATCCACAGTTCATGGAAACCATTTAGTCTTAGGGGCAAGAGAGACTCTTTGGGTGGTTTCTCCGGGCAAAAGGAGTCAAGGCTATTATGTAGAAAATACCAGTTCATCTCCAACGCTGCACTAAACAAATCTAATGGAGGAAATAATGTAAATAATGTCAGCATGAACACCTCTGTGTTGATTTCTACCTCCAGGTGCTGCACTAGTAGCCAGATTTTAGGCTGAAACTGCTCTCCTGTGTGTTTGCAGTGCACAGTTCAGAGGGCTCTGGATGAAAGCCAGAGTATGGCTTCCAAAATACACTTTAAAGCAGACATTCCTGTCTCATGTAGAAGTCTAGGTGAAGAAAAAAAGATATTTAAAAGGAAGAGTTCTTATTTTGAAAGACATTTCTTAGCATTTTTATATCTACAGCAAAAGGATTCTTTTACAAATTTTGTCTTTTTTCTCTGCAAAAGTTTATGAACAGAATATTACTACTGTTAAAAAAATAATTATCTATTATTAGGT